>WAAE01153461.1:517600-569922 GCA_013400495.1 Nicator chloris
TCCCTTTCCCTTTCCCTTTCCCTTTCCCTTTCCCTTTCCCTTTCCCTTTCCCTTTCCCTTTCCCTTTCCCTTTCCTTTTCCCTTTTCTTTCTTCATGCAATTAATTTTTGAAATAGCAAATCTTTATGTTTTGGGGTGTAGTTTTTTGGGTTTTTTTAACCAACAAGCATTAGTCTTGTATTATAAATTGGAATGGAACATGCCTTTTCCCACAAATGTGTTGATCTCCTGGCCAGATGTGTACTTTGGCACACTGAGTGCTGGTTCTCTTGTGTAAAGCCCCACAGATCAGACACTTTGGGTCTGATCCCTGATATCTAGTGGTTCAAAAATCTTGCAGTGTCAAAAAGTACCAGATAAAGGTTCCTTACTGCTGTACTTTTTTTCAAAGCATTGAGACAGCCCTTTAAAGTCTAAATTATTTATGTGAAAGAATTGAAGTGCCTATTAAAGATGCTCAGGGAGGGAAATTTTCTCCAGTATGAGGTAGCCATAAAAGAATAATCTGATTCTTCTCACCAATATCCAGAGATCTGCTACTTACTCACGAGGAAATGACACGTCAGTGTTGTTCCATTTGCCAGAATATATTCGTGTTTATCAAGGCAACACGAGCCTGGCACTCCCAAGGCAAATTTTTTTTCCAATTAAAACTGCAAAAAGAAACCATCTCCCCCGCCTTCAGAAATTGCATTTTCTTGAGAAAAAGCATCTTGATGGAAAATTCCAACCCAGCTCCTCTTGGCTTCCAGGAGCAGAAAGAGCAGGGTGAATTCTGTCCTGGTGGGTGAGAACATCCCTCGAGGGCAGAACCTCTCTGCAGCATCTCCTGCCAGAGCCACACCAACCCCTGGGGACTGCACAGCAGCACACAGCTCCACGTGTGTCCTCTCTTTGCAGAATCAAGGCCTCACCTGGTGTTTCTGAGTTTTTATTTACATAAGTATCTGGGAAAGAACATGATCTGAGTATTTTGCTCCATTTAGGCCCATAACCTCAACGGAGGAAAGAGAAGCAGAGAGGATTTATGCCAGGATAGAAAGGAGGTGGTTTTACAAAAGTCTCTGTCCATCAACTTAAATTTGTTTGTCTTTTGTTGTCTTCTACACTATAATTCCTTTGCACAGCAAACTCCTTGGGCAATGCCTTCAGATTTTAAGTATCTGGGTGTAGTGAGCACTCTGAATTTTTACAGGGTGTTCCACCTCTTTCCTGGACCCTTGCCACGGCTTTGCAAGTTTAAAGAGATGAGAATGAACCTGGGAGTCAATCCAGATGCACATTTGGCATCGGATAATGCTGGAGAGGTTATATATCTGAGCCTATTCTCTTCACTGGTTCTGCTCAGGAAGGAGAGTGTTCTCTGTATCTATGGGCAGAAAATGCCTGTGCAGAAAGCTGGAGGGCAGGGAAAGATTCCTGAACCCCACCCATAACCCATTTTAAGAGAAATAGCACTCCAGCTCTTTTTAAAAAAAACCCAAACTACTCAAAGGTACCAAAGATCCTCAGGTCTATTTTCCAGACAAAGTTTGCTTTGGCTGCTTTGAAATCCCAGGGCTTGCTTTCCTCACTGTGTCTCACTCTGTGAATCCTTTAGTCACTTAAACTGAGACAGAGTTTGCAAGAAGCTTCTTGAATGATGCCACCTAGAAAAATCCACATGCTGCCTTGGAGCAGTTCATTGGGACTTCATCCATCACTGAAAGCAGAAACAGACACTCACAGCATTCAATCCAAGCGTGTGACACTGGAGGAGAGAGCAATGGATGCTGAGTATTTGTATTTATGAGGAAATGAAAACGAAGAAAAGCTGGGCTTTTGGCTTCTGTCCACTACTTTCCTTCACTTTAAATGTCTGCCCAGGCTTTGCTGCACCCCTGCATATTGTATTAGCCTGGACTTACAGAGCTCTGTTTTCAGTATTAACCTTCAGAGGAATTGCTGGAAGGCCCTGCTGTGCTGTGTATCACATAAACCCTCACTGGGCTGCCATGGCAATGGGCTGGGCACAGCACTCACTTTTAAATGCTCTGGGGAACGGACTGGTACTTCAGGGAGACTAAATAAGTTGTCCCAAACAAAGTTACTTAGAGCTAGATATAATTACATTTTTCCCTGCAGAGGTGGAAGCAAGAGACTAAACTGTGTTCTGGGCTTCACGTTCAGTAACATCCACTTTTCTGCAAAAAATAAAGTCAACTTCATTGTTTATCCTCATTTAGGATTACAAAATATGTTCAGGGTCCTGTGCAAGATGATTAATGTCTTCAGCTGGCACTGAGGCAAATGGGAGCTAGAGATGCTCAGGTTCTCACTTTAGTTAAATGGATTTCTGCCTGGACACGGCCTCTGGGCTGTAATATCCATTCCTGTGGGACACCAGTGGCTGAGGCTGCTCTGCAATTAAGGAAAAGCTCCTGAAAAGAGCCAGACTGCACCAGAACAGCTCAGGTGTACCTGTTTCCAGCAATGCTCATCAAAAGATGCTCAGTAAAAAGCTAAAAATGAGGATCTGCACAGACCCACCCTGCTCACACACACATTTACTGCCATCCAGAGCTCGATTTCTGCTTCGTGAAGGTGATGCTCAAATTTCCACTCGTGGGACAGTGGCTTCTCCCTGCAGACAGAGGATGACACTGCCCTTTGTCAGAGTTGTCTCTCTAACCTGCACTGCTGCTTGGATCTTGTCTGAAACCTGTCCCTAGCACCAGCAGTACAGACAAATAGCATTTCCAGCCTCCCAAGAGAAAGGGAATGAAGGACAAAAATGTCCCCTCATTTTTCTTTTGCATGCTGGGCCTTACTGCAAATTTATTAATGTCTGGGCACAACCATTAGCATTGTTTAAAAAGTCTAACTCTCCAGCCAAAACTAAAATTAATTTGATAAATTCTCCTTGACTCTCAGTTATTAGGTGAGTGCAGAAAATGTTCATAAACATGAAGGACCTTGACATTGCATTCTGAAAATTGCCCTCATAATAAATTAAAGATTACTAATATAATTTCTCATTGCACATTTTGCCCTGCTCCTTCTACCAAAGAAGGTTTTTGTATATATTTCAAACTCCCTCACTTTGTCACACTGGCAAGAACTTTTATGTGACTGAGCTGTGTATTTTGAAATCTTATCTTTGCCAAATAGTTCTAACAGCAAATGTGAAATAACAACGTGAGCAGTACTGCTCAGCATCACTTCAAGACTTCACAGTGTGCCACAGTTTGGTTCAGATGTTCACAAAGATATTCTAATTAAAAATCCCAGTGGATTTGCTTTCTAAGGAAACTGCCATTTACATAATAATGTTTTATGTCTCAGCAAGAAACTGCAAATAGGCACTGAAAAGAGAAAGAAAAAATGCCAGTGCTGCAAGGACATTTATACATGAAAACTGGGTCAGAAATCATTTACAAAGATTACAACTATTATAAATACTGTGTTTTCAGCTGGAAAATTGGGTTTATCAAACTGCTTTTTAATTTTGATGATCTGATTGGAAATCTGACATTGTGACCTGAGAACAACATCCTTCAGACCTTCCATTTCCATGCAAATGAGAATTTAGCACCACGAGAGTGAGTTTGTCTTAGCAAGAAATGGAAGTTGTGGTCCAACATGAGAGAGATCTGAGGGAGGAAAGCAATATTTTGCTGGGCACAGGTATGAGATGTTGTCATTAATGTCATCCTGAGAGATATTTTCCTGAATTTAAAACTGCACAACCAAACTGTACTGCGTAGCCACACGTATTTTACTAGATGATGCCAAAATCCCTCTAAGTGTCATTCCTTTTTGTTTGTTTCTCTCTGTATATGTTATCCTTGGTGATAGCATCCGTATGCCTCAATTGTAAGAAAATTTTACGTACATTATTTTGTCTTTTTTATAAATATTTACATTCTCTCATAGTGCTGTTTCTTTTGTATAAAAGTAACACGGTCTGTCTCACTGTTGATCACACTTCCACTGCTTGTAAATCTGTACAACATTTTCACACATCAGGTGAAAGTGATAAAATGCCTCTTTTGCTGGGGTGGAGAACATTAATTCAGGGTTTTTTCAGATTTTAGCAGCGAATAGATATCCATTTTTCTTTAGAGAAACTAAACATTTTGCTTTCTCTGACAGTGGCTCAATGCCACCCTGAGATCTACTGGCTTAGGTGGAGATACCCCATTCTAACAACAGACCTGCTTTCTAACACGCTGCAAAAATCAACATTTCCCAGAAATGCAGGACAATTACCTTAAAAGCTAAACAGGGAAAAAGTGATCTTTCACTGCCTTTTTTACTGCACAGGCCACACATAAGGATCCCAAATGATCACAGTGACCCACAGTCTTCATGTGGCTGACCTAGCAGGTGACAAAGACACTCCAGGAGAAAGGCTTAAACTTTCAACTTGGACATCTCTCATACAGCTTCATTACACTTTCAATGTTTTTCCACAGTGAGGGCTCATACTGTGATGCTTTTGTCTTGGGCCATTTTAGCACAACGACTCTAAAAAAAATGGAATAACGTATATCGACAGAGGTTCAACATACATACATGCATACCTACATATATATATAGAGAGAGAGGAGAAAATTACCCTTTCTCCTGGCTCTGCAGTCTTCAAAAAGCCTGAATTGGATTAGTTCAAGTTGCCAGGAATACCTTTTCAGGCTCACAGAGAGCAACAGCAGGTGAGGGTTTGAGTGATGGCAGCAGGGGATTGGGACAAAAGTTGTTAAACAAGCTCTGTGCTGGTGCTCCCACTGGGATTCCCCAGCCAGCTGTATTGGAATGAGACCCCCAAGCCCACATCTCCCTTGCTCCAGCAGTCCTTTCAAATCTGCAGAACTTAGAAACCAAACAGAAAAAAAACTACTCTGGTGATGTCTTGTATGATTCATTGTTCTGTAATCGTGGTTACAGGGCTTTCATCTCAGGTGACAGCAATTAGGATTTTCATTCTTCTGCACGAATTTGTGACACCAGAGCAAATTCACTGCAATAGCACTGGAGAGGCCACACGCAAAGCCCCTCTCTAGCCTCACCAAGCAAGCCCTAAAATCTATAATCAAGCACATGGTTTATTGAAATTAGGCACTGCCTCAGTGTGTGCAGCCTCCAAAGCCCAGGGGAGCTGCAGAGGAGCCCTGAGGAGGCTGGATGGGTCCTCTCTGCCTGCTACAGAGGTCTGGAGAGCACAGGGACTTAAACTGGTTACCCCAGTCGTGTGTATCAGGCTACTAATGCAGGAAAGCAAGAAGGGAGGAGGGCAAAGCAAAGCACTGGAAAGCGCAGGAGAGAAAATAAAAAATAACCCGGACTATAACCGCTTAGTAAACTTTTTTTTTCCCTCACCCTGGGAAAACCCTGTTTTTCTGAATGTCTTCTACATCATAATGGCACATGGAACAAATTAACTTGCAGTCATGACCTACATTAGGATCAGAAAAAGACTGTTCTAAAACAAAGTTGTGAGTTGATGATGTCAAAACACTGAGCTGTTGTTTTCCTACAAGAAAATACTGAGCTGCTGTTTTTTCTTTAGGATGATCCCCTGCAGCAAAAGGCTTCAATGTATTCAACAGAAAAGCAGTCTCTTAATAGCTTTCAACCATTTAAGTCCTCAAATCCCTGGGAAGCATGGCTATCCCTCAGTCATTAGCTTCATTTGATCTAAGGACAAGCACAAACAAGAGCAAAAACCAGGAACTGCAGGAGTGGAAACAGCGTTTCCCAGAAACATTCAGTAGGTGTGAAATATTTGAAGTCCCCAGCACAACCACATCAAACCAGTGAGATGTATATGTACTTGGCACACCCCTGTTAGCTTTGAAATTGCTTTAGCCCCTTTGGATCATATCCAAAGTGGGGGAAAGCCAGTAGAGCCTACTCTTCTGCAGAAGAGGCAAAGCAGTGCTTGTTTGCTCAAGCAGCCCATGCTCAGAATGAGCAGAGCACACAGAATTTGCTGGCAGATCTGGCTTTGAAGCCATACTTTTTGTGACCTAAGGAAGGCAGAGATGAGTTTCAGCTGGGATGTTGAGTCCCAAGCCCACAAGCAAGCACAGAATCTCCCCCTTGCCCCTGGCCGGTTTCAGTGTCTCTGCCCCCAGCAGTCTGGCCCCTGGGGCATTCCCTGTGTCCCAAATTCAGGCTACACCCTGTGTGTGGAAAGGAGCTCCTTGTGAAGGGCTCTGCAGGGCTCTCCCCTGACAGAAAGCTGCAGTGTGCTCTCCCTGCCCACTCCTCTCTGCCAGGCTTTGGAAGCACAGGCTGACCCACAAGCAGCCCTTGCCAATGGACTCAAGTACCAAGGTGCAGTTGGGAGCTGACGACGCATGACACGGGGAAGCACAACAAGACTGACAAGGCTGAAGGAGTGCCACAGAATGTCACCAGACATTATCCACCCCCCTGAGGGCCTGGAGCTTTCCTGGGGAAGGCTGCCAAGGAGGCAAGGGAGCACCATGGCTGCAACTCGATGGCAAGTGGCCTCAGACAGTGTAAGAGACACAGAGCTGTCGTCTGTAAATCTCTGTAGGGTGGTGGAAAGCAGCTCATGAAAGCAAGGGAAGCAGCAGGGAGAGAACTCTGGAGGCAAATGTTGGAGCATCACTGAACCGTATGCAGCCCTACGAAGATAATGGCCCTAAATTACCCCTCACTAGCCTTGGTTCATTAAGAATTTGATAGAGCTCTACTGGTGGCATTGGAAGCCTGCTCAGGGAGCCAAGCAGACTCTGGATCAGGCCCTAGGACTGGAAAATATATTAGGGCATGAAGTACTGATACATATTTTATAAGGGAACAGCTATCAATGTCTGCTCCACACGGGGAATATACAGAACCCAGCTGGAAGCACAAACAGCTGTGCATATCCCAGCCCCACTTCAGCTGCAGCTTCTTTCAGATGCTCCTAAACTCATGTTAGAAAGACATTTCCACACCTCCCTGTCTCCAAAAGGACTCTTAAAACACTGAGAAAACAATTATGTTTGGTGACATATGTGAGTAAAGATAATTATAGCACAAATAAGATATGCTTGACATTATTGTCAGTTATTTGAGCTAACCTCTGGGTATGCAACATGGGGATGATGAGAGATATGTTTGCAGGCAGCTTTAACAAGTGCTTCTGATATCACAACTTTTCAGTCAAGATTTTGGCATTTGTTAGCCAGATTTAAAACGATTCTATGAGTGCAGCCCAAATCAGAGCATCCATTGCTTGTGCATGAGATTCCTCCCAGAACAACGGGCAGCAGGGGTATGTAGTGGCTGGAGGTACTGCTAATGAGACCACTACTTCTTCCTGAGACAGAGATTTTTAAACCTGATCTAAATTACCAGATTCTTTGGCCAAATTCTTCGCTCTCACTCACAAATTTGGTTTTGATCACACATTCTGTGCTATAGATCAATTTGCAATTCTACCACAGTGTCATTGGCACTTCCAAGATGGAAGAGAATCTGTAGATGGATGGTTCCATGGTGAATCTGGACAATTTTGCATTTAATTTATTTTTCAGTTGGGCCCAAATGGTTCTTTTGGCATGATTTTCCTTCTCCTTTAGCCATATAAACTAGAATATGTGTTTCATTGAACTGTCTTCTTGGTCACCGAATCTAAATACCCAACAACTGATGAAAAGATTGGTTTACTTTTCTGGCATCATACCCCTGGCTTCATGAGAGTAACAGATGGGTATTTAATTGTTATAAGGACCTCTATTTATTTTCCTAGAGATAAATGATAAAAAAAGAATGCTGTACTTCACAGAGTGCCCTTAAAATATAAAGTCTCTGAGTGGAAAGCTTGCCCAGAGTTTTCCATAACACACCAAATTAAATAGAAGCTCTGTTTGAAAGACTCAGAGAGTGCCTGAGGCTGTTTTTAGTGCTGCTCACATGGAAACGTCACAGCACAAGTCTCCAGTGCAGCCCACGCAGGGCCGGTACTGCTCCCCAGGAACACAGCCATGGCCTGTGCTGGTGGGGAGATGGATGTGAGTCTGCATGGATCACTGGTGATTCCTGGTGGCTGAGCCCTCTGGAGCAATGCTAGCCTCAGTACAGGACAGATTCCAGTGATTCACTGCCTCTGACTGCGGCAGAACTGCAGAATTCTGCACAGGAGAGAGGACTGGTGGAGACTGGTGGTTGCTAAAGCTCGTGTGTCTCACACATCTGTCCTGGAGTTTCAGGTGAAATGCTTCTGTGGTCTGATTTTATCCACACAATGGGAAGTAGAACTAAAACAATCGCTCAGTAATGGAAGAAAAGCCCAAAGGTGATAACATCTGCCAATTTAACATGGAAGTGGCCATGATGTAGAGGAATTCCTGGGTGACAGTTCCCCCTCCCAACACTTACTAGCAAAGCTACTGCCTCTGGAGAGGAAGGGCACAGAGGACAGCAGTGGCATTAAGTGTCTGAGCCACAAAGATCGAGCCTGCTGAAATTAGTTTTAATGAATTTGCTAACATGGAGGAAATTCCTGAAAAGTGGGCGACAGCTCGTGTGGTGCCAAGAGTCAAGTGGAGCTCAAGTGTGAGCCAGCTGGCCAGCATCAATTCCAGCCCAGGCAAAGCTGATAAAATCACCGATTAATAAAGATAATTAATTAAAATAATCTGGTATAGAAATATAATTAACGCCAGTAATCATGGTTTCATGGTAAACAGGCCTCATCGTATAAATCTGATGTCACTCTCTGATGAGATTACAAATTTGCTTGATAAAGACAACCACAGAGATGCAACACAGGGAGTTTGGTGAGTCACAGGACTCAGCAGAACACAACATGCTGGTTATAAAACCACCATGAAACATCTGCAGAAGAAAGGTTGTTCGTAGCACGACGTGGCTGCAAGGCAACCACAGCCAGTGGCTGCAAAGCCCCAGCAATCTGACATGCAGGATCAACATCAGAAAATAAGGGGTTAATCACGGAGATCAACAAGCATTGTTTATCACTTTTGGGCACTGAAAACAAGGTGTGTTTAACCCTACAAAGTCCAAAGTTTCACAGCTGCCAGTGAGGAATGTAGGTCGTCATTCAGGCAGCAAGGAGGACTACAGGGAGCAGAGGGCTGGGAGAGAGTTAAGCAACTGAATGTGAGCCCTCACTCTAGAAAAGAGGAAAAAAAAAAAAGGCAAATAAGCAAATTTGACCTTTGGATATTCTAAAAGAAGAGAATTGGGGGTGGATTCTTACCTCTGCACACAGCACCAGCAAAACTGTCCTGTTATAGCACTTGCGTTTTTTTAGGCTGCTGAAAGCTTGAATAAAGAACGAGTACTAAAATAATTTAGTAAAATGTCATATACTTTTTATGGAATTCAATCAATCTGGTTAAGCAGCAAAACAATGGAAAGGTGATTGAAGTGTGTTTATACACAGAAAAGGAGAAAAAACTGGAGAACCTTTTCATCTAAAGCAGCAAAGCATGACAAGAAGTAAGGTCTGAAATGTGAAAACAATTTTAAGGGAGCAATCAAAGCACGTTTTAATTGGGAAACTTATAAGTTGCTCATAGAAAATACAGAGGAAATGGTGGGTTCTGTAGTTCTCAGTCTATACAAGTCAAAACTAGACGCTATTTGCGTTTCTGGAAAAAAATTAACCAAATAAAAGTTTTCAGGCTAAATATAGGGGTAACTGGCCTTCATTAAACAAGATGCCAGAGTAAATGATCTAAAGGTCCTTTCTGGCCTTAAGCCAAATGAATCTGAAGTAACAGAGACTGCCTTTTCTTTATAAAAAAATCACAGGATGACTTCTGGCTTTCAGCCAGCTGAGAACATGCTCTAAATTTTTGAGAGTTTTGACTGTTTTTTCCGTTCTGCCTTTAGTATTTCAAGCAGAGCAGCGTAAATATTGATAAAACATTTCCCACCAAAAAGGAGATTGTTCAGTCAATAATTTCCATTGGCATTCATATATTCTTATATGTTTATGACTGGCTTTACAAAGTGCTGGATTCCTCTCAGCACTTCTTGGTGCAAAACAGAACATTTTGTCATTTAAACATGCACACAATTTTGATTTGTACTGTTTCTCCTACTTACTAGCTATTATTCTTATAATCTTATTATCTTTCTAGCACTACAGTCACAAAGTAAAAAGAAAATTAATATTTTGTGAGTAGTGAACAAAGTGAATGGACTTGACATATGAAGTTGATGTTCATTCCTATCTTTGCAGCAGACTTGCATCAGTGCCATCTGCTAAAGTTTTTAGTTTCTGTAGCACATGATAGGATCATGTTAAAGTAGAGCAGTTTCTCTCTGCAATCCTGTGTGTGGTGGGACATTATTTGCACACCTCCATTGCTGCACGATACATTGGATTAACAGACAACTGCATGGATTTGGGCAAACTTCGGATCCAAAAATAACAGCAAATACAGAAATTTAATTGACCCAATGGGATGCAACCTCCAGGGCCAGTTCTTCCCAGCGTTTCTCATGTGTGTCCTGGTCTTTCCCACTGTTTTCCCACCATGCTGGGAAGGCCCCTCCTGTGCTGCTGGACCTCGTGGTGCTGATTCACTCGGTCCAAAGGGCTCAGCACAGCTCACACCCACGCAGCAAAGAGCTGAGAACAACATCCTTTTGTCACACCAGCAAGATCAAAGCTGGTTATTTTATTTTTTTTTTAATGTGATACAACCAAATATGAGTTGGTTTAGCTCATTGGGGAATTCCACTTTGGGAAAACAAAAGCTGAAGTGGCATGTTCTAATGAAAGGCATACACTGCTGCAACCTACAGGCCACAGCCAGAATGCATCTGCCAAGAAACACCTTTTGGGTGGGAAGACATTTTTCGCTCTGTTTTCCCCTCAGTGTTGTACTGACTGCCGTGGAGTTATCCCTAAATTGTACAACATCAATGAAAGGAGAATTAGAACTCTGTTTCCAAAACTGGTCTCTAACAAGTACCAACGTGTCTTCCACCCATCTCCAACCCATGCCAGCTGTTAATGGCTATTCCATTTATCTTTCTAGCACTATAGTCACGAAGTAAAAACAATTAAATCCTGCCCCACACGTTTGTTGAAGGTGTATTTGAAGCAAGCACACGGCAGAGTCTCAGTCAGAGCTGTGAACTGCACACCAGCCTCCCTCCAGGGGAAATGAAGGACTCTGGGGGACTCTGGAGTGAACTTGGGCACCTTCTCAAGATTTTCCCCATCTACCAACTTCGAGAGCATAGTTTGTCAGCACTAAGGCCTAATTCAACTCGTTTACTACAGAGATGTGAAGAAACAGTGAAAACATTTGGAAATATCTCCTCCACCCATGGGGAGCTCACAGCCCCTTGGTTCTGCTGCTGACAATCAAAACTCCTTCCACATTCCTGACCAAAGCATGTTGTAATTATGGGAAAAATCATTCTGGGACCCCAAGGAGCAAGATGCAGGCTTTGCCTGGCTGGTGGTGGTCAGACTCACCATCTGCTCTTCCCTTCACATCATTTTCCTGCTGTAAACATCAAATTACCAAATCAAAACCAAGGTGGCTGATTACACTCCACAAATAGTAAATAAACAAGTCCCCTAAAAGGTTGTACATATAGGACATGGAAGCTGAGCTTTTCCAGTCTTTCAGTGCTTGTTTGTCACTCAGGTAGCACCTCTGTGCTTTAGGACATCTTCCTTTGTACAGGAACACTTCCGTGCTGTCAATGATTTGCTTGAATTATACACATTTCCAAATAACTACACGGTCCAGAAACTAATGGTAAGCTCAGAAACCAGCAGCAGTTTGTAAATCATTCACAGATCAACCAGGGAACAGAGCCTTGAAAGTACTACTCAAACAGCTATAATGTACTTCATAATATTGCAATAAAATTTTGACACTTGGAAATCAATAGGTCTGACAGACTAAGTATAACTCTGTGGTCACAAACAGGAGTTTAAGTAACTTCAGAAATATTGTCTAGGCTGGATGAAGATGAAAACTGGCCTTTTCCTTTACTGAGGGAGGAAAACAAGGCTTTCCTGCTCTGTTGTTGTGTAGAGGTCTCAACTCCGTGCTGCCGTGCCGCTCTCCCGATAAGAAGCTGTTTAATCTCCCTGACCCTGCACACACCAATTCTGCTGATTCCCCAAAGGAAGTCAGGACATTCAACATGCCTTCATCTCACCTCAGACGTGTCTGGGGCCCTGAATGAGCAGCGTGCCAGGGCATGCACCAGGGCTGCAGCGAGCCATGAGTCAGCCTCCTGCGGCCATAAAGTCGAGTCATGGCAAAACTCCCTCCCGTTTATTCCATCTGATCCTCTCCCCTGATTAATTTGGCAATGGCGCAGTTCTAAAAGAACAGTTATTCTCCCTGAAGAAGGTACAGAGTCTCTGGGGAGTCTTGGAGCAGTATTGCCAACTCACATGATTTTTATCTTGAGTCTTATGATTTCTGAGTGTTCTCCAGCCTCGGCTGCCAGAAGCGTGCAATGACATGAGAAACTCCTCGAGCTCCTCTCTTAATTTTTATTAACAGTAATTTTCTAGACTTTATGGTTATACCCTAAAGACCCAGAAATCAGAACACAAAATGAAAAAGGGACCAATTTAGCCATTTTAACTGTGATTTTTAAGATTACTGTGTAATTCATGAAAACCTGACTCAATATATTTTTCTATTGAAGTTGGCAGCGCTGTTTGCTTTTCATCCTTGCTAAACTGCCCTTTAATATTATTCAAATTTAACTGTCTAGATTATTAAAGAAGTTGGGAATACAAACTCTGTATCTGGAGGCAGAACAGTGACTTGAGTAATTTTTTCAGGTAGAAAGGACTTGTTGGCACTGGATGAGAAACAGCCATGGGGATGGAGGGGACGAGAAGGGAAGGAGATAGGTCTTAACTGGAAAGGCAGAGAAGAGAAAGAGGAGTTTCCTTCCCTTAAGGAAATGCCCCTCCATGGAGCCTCCCAGAGGAGGAACAGCTTTTTTGGCTGAGATGGGCTGGCAAGAAGCAAAGACATTTTCTGCAAAGCAAGTCCCCAAGCACACGGCTCATCTGCTTCTCCTCTGGTTTCCACAGGACTGCAACCAGAGCCAGCTCTGAGCCAAGGAAATGCTATTCTTGGGGCAAAGAGCAGCCTGTATTTAACCAGCCTTGAACCCAGAGGAGCAAATTATACACATACATGATGCAATTCTTGCAGCCACCCTGCTCCCAAGCTGGGCTTCTCCTTTTGCCTGTCCAGGTGCGGGGGCTGTGCACAGTGGGCACCTCCCCAGTGTCACTGCTCTTCAACACATGCAGGCTTGCAAATGAACAGAGGGTTCCAAATCCCTGCTCGAGCATTCAGGAAGGGTTTGCTGAAGTCTGCTGTGGCCGAGTGATGCTGCTGGCAGTGCCAAAAGCTCTCTGTTGCTAACGGAGCAGCCAGGCTCCCCTCAAGGGGCGCTTTGTTGGGGACAGCTGTTGTGACGCTGAGGAGGCACATGACCATCAGAGCTGCTGCGTTTCAGGGGGTGGGCAGGAGGTTGTGCACAAGTTGTCTTTGCCTCTCTGAGAAGGGCTGCTTTGACAGCAGCCAGACAATGGCTGTCATTGCTCCTGGAGGAAGGGCCTCTGCCCAAAAACACCGTGGCAGATGCTCTGTGGGTGTGTGTCCCCTCGCTGGGCTGTGGCGTGGCCGCTCGCTGGTGGCCACAACACGCCTCCTGTGATGCTTGGCATCTTTATAAAAGTGTTACCTACTGGAAGCATTTAATTAGCTGATAATTTTAACCATCAAAACAAACAGAACACAACATAACTGTTTTGTTCTGATGACTTTGGAGGAAACCTCAAAAACATAACCCGGGCATTCCCTGTAGGCACCAGAGGCAAGTGGAAAGGTTGCCAGACTTTGTATTTTGCTTTCAGAGACTGTGGTTGTAAAGTCAACCTCCTACTTTTAGAGAACCTGACATAATTTTTGCATGGGAGGAGGCAGTAACAGCTTCTCTGGGCATTATCTTTAGAGAAAAATCATTTAGCAGATATTAACTATCTCTGGATAGTAATGGGCCAGCGAAGAAAAATGTGTTTTGCTTAAGTGTTCATTACCACTGCAAGTTTCACTTGCTTTGGAACAACTTGCATATTAAGTAGCAATAATATAAGCCTCATTAGGGGCTTCCCATATGTCTGGCAGTGAAAGAATACATAGCCCTGGTACCATGGAAAAAATCAAAGCTATTCCCAGCCTCTGGCAATCCCACCCTGCCACACTCCTGGGCTGACCTGCAGTTATTCCTCCTCCCCTTTATGAATAGCCCCTCACACATCTTCCCATCTGTTTAAGAACTGCATCACTCTGTAAGTGCAAAATAGGTGACTGGTATGTGCATTACTCGACTGGACTGCTGGGGCAATAAATGGGTATTCCAGGGAGATGAGTAAATGTATCAAAATGCAGCACTAAGGAAGCATTCATCCCACCACAAATGGAGAATTATGCTCAGCTGCACTGAGCTTGGTCCCAGAGAGAGGAGGGAAGAGACCCGAAGCACTAAGCCTGATAATGTATATGTCAATATCAAGGGGGAAAGGGTTTTGACAAATTGAACATTTAAATACGCAAATATGCATTTGCGTGTTTGCAAATGTAAATTTGCACACAAAGATTTCCAGGTGTACTGAATATTTTGGAAATGTGGAGATTTGGATCTCTCTGAGGGAAAAAAAAATTAACAAAGAATGAGGATTTCATGTATCAATAGCCAGACCCAACCAATAATGGCAGAACTTCACCCAAAACTGGAAGATGTCCTGTATTTTCAATCTATAACACAAAATAACTTTAATTTCTTTGAAGCTTGCTTTTTTATGAAGTTAAAGGAATAAAAATTCTGACCCTGAAAAACAATCACATTTATAATAACAAACAACAAAATACATACAATTCAGTTTATCATTAAGCCTCAGTTAGATGAGATTAGCTAATCAGGCAGTTTATTTTCCAAATATATGCTGCTATTTGTTTGTTTGCAGTTCTGGCAGACAGGCTTTGCAAGGATGCACAACTTGATTAAGGATTTATTTACATTTTCTTTGACTATCAGCAGCATTATATTATAAATGACACTTCTAATTACCAACCCAATTCTGTGTTTATAATGCCCATAAATTCAGAACACTGACTTGGTTTTTTTTGACAAAACTTTGCTGCTTTTATGTACAGACCTCTGGAGCCTGCTCTAACCCTCATTAAAGAATCAATGGCTCTCACAGACATCTGGGCATTCAACCAGGTCCCATCAGTACTTTTTCAATCACTGGCAATAACACAAGAGCAACAGAGAACTTGCAGCTTCACCTCAAAGTATAAAGCCTGTGGTTTTGCAGCCAGTCCTTGCAGAGGCAGAGGTGAGTGCACTCGGTTTAAAAAGAGCAGATCTCCTCTTGTGGGTGGCTTTTTAGCAGTAGCTCCGAAATCCATGTACATTTTATCCCTCAGTTTCACATAGGCAAACACAGTGGGAAGTTACTTGGTGCACCTGAGCAGATCCACTGGCTGCCATGGCTGAGTGTAAGAACCTTGCTCCCTCCTCCCTGCAGAGCCTGGCCCTTGTGAGACATCCCACCCAGCCAGTTCCAGCCCCTAATACAGCAGGAAACTGCCCTCAATTCCCACCCAGCTAGCAATTTTACCATGCTTACCTTAAACCCACACTTCTGCACCCCCAAAGCCAACTTGCTGCCGAGGACTGCCACGATGTTATCACAACATTATGTAAAATTATCAGCCTCAAGTGCCCCGAGCCTGATCTTAACCCCACACAAATCAAAAGGAACCACACTGGAGCACAAAAGAGACATAGGTGAGGGGAGATTCAAGGCTTCAGGATCCCTGGGTACCCCAAATTGCTCCTGCCTTTGTGGGCTGCACCCAGGCTGTCCGCTCAGCACCTTGGATGCTGCCTCTGAGAGGGGAGGGGAGAGAATCAAAGGCCCAGAACAAAGAAGGTCATTCAGCAGTTCTTTCAATCCTATATTTTAACCACAGCTGCCAAAAACCAAGAGCTGGAAAGACTGAATAGGTCACCCTAGTCAACACTCTGTAGTATTTTCTTGAGGGCTTTTATCCAGTTTATATTTAAATGATTCAAGAAATGGGGATTCCACAGTCAACCAGACTTTTCTGTTTGGAAAAAACCACACTGCCAGCCAGCTTACATTTCCTTCTGCTCATTTTTCATCCCATTCCCACTCGCCATGACTCCTTCTACCAACCAACACAGTTTTTCCTGTGCTTGCCCTGTCCCTGCCATGCTGAACTCAGGAAGGGATGAAGCAAGGGGAAAGGTTGAGTCGTGTAAAATGCAGCTTGAAGCACAAATTTTTCCTCCAGATCTCAGGAATATTTGCTCCTTGGCTGCTTGCAGAAAGCACAGCAGTCCTGGGAATATCCTGAGATATTTAAGGCACAAACTGGTGATCTTAACAAAACCAGATACCCTGCCCTGCTGGCTATCCCCAGTGTCACTATTGATATCTGAATTACAGCCCAACCCTGAGCTTTCATTTAAGCATTCAGGGTTCTTTTGAGCATCCCTCCATGTAAAGCCCTCCCACCCCTCTGACATCCCTCCACTCTGTCCAAGGGATCCTTTGTTCTCCTGAGCCACTCCAGAGAAACAAGGCCCTTTACAAATTGCAGACCAACCCTTCAATTATATTTCTGTAGTAATGCTGGCACATTAGTTCAACTTATCCTTGGTTAATAGTTCAGCTTATATCTAAAAAGCCATTAACATAAAATCAACACAGCAATTTTGTATGAATTCTCATATCATTAATCCATTCAAAGTGGATACACAGTTCACACTCCAAATTCACTTAATTATTGACTTAATAACATTTAAAGAGACCATAGTCTTTGGCTCCACTGGAATGCAATATAGTTTTTATTCCTCTCTCCCTACTTGTACAGGTTTCCTGCAGAAGTTAGTTCTGCAAGGTTTGTGTAATGCTTGTAGGTGTCTCACCTCACCTCACCTTTCTGTCAGAGCTCCCCCTGCAACCACAGATAGTTTCAATTTCATGAGGAAGACACTGCTGGCTGGTTTGCTGGGGGAAAGAGGGACAATGTCCATGATGGGCTGCACAAAATGGGCCCCATTTGCCCAAACCCCTCTCAGATGGCAGCCCTGGGCATCCCAGCCTAGAGCATCCTGGGGACATTCCTTTAACCTTCTCCGTTGGCATGGACTGCATGAAGCCCTCAGGTTTCCCTGCTCCAGTGGCAGCCAGGTGCCCTGGTGAGGAAGGGAAGGGAATTCCTCCTTCCTCAGGATTTGATATAACAAGCTTTCTAGCTCTGGTATGGGCAGTGAACATATCATGATAATTTCTAAGCATACACATGAAATTAATAATTTGATCAAAACTGCCTGTAAAGAAGCTGGTTTTCCTCCATAATTTGATTCAATACTTCTTTTTTTCTCACTTCTTCCCCATTCCTCTTTTCTCTCCTTGCCATCATCCATGGCAAATGATGCTGTTTGCACTTCAGCTGCTGTTACAGGCCAAAAGCAACCAGCGAGAGGCAGGTCCTGCATTTCACTCTGAAAAATGTCAGGTTGGGACTTGTTTGAATCCTCACATAATCTGTGTCACTGTTGGAGGCCTTTCCCTGAGACTTGTTTTCTTCCAGTGGCTCTGGAGAGATTTTGGAGCACGAACAAAGGTCTGGGGAAGATCAGAAAAACATCTGAGAGTTGTGGGGAAAACGTGCTCCTGGCTGACACGGACCATTGTCCCTTCCAGCCTATCCATGTGGCACTTCCTGGGTGCCTCTGGTGCAGAGGAAGGTGCCAGCACCACGGTGTGCCCCAGCTGGATTGCACCTTGCTGTCACACGAGGCAGGACTATCAGCCTCAAGCCATAGGGAAGGAAGTCCATGCTGGACATGCTGTTTGCCAAAAGTCCTTGAAAACTACTTTGAGACATCCCTGTGGGTACAGCAACTCATCTGATTACCTTAAAGCCCCTTCTGCTTGCCCTGGCCCTGTGGGAAGCTGCATCCCACAGCACAGACACGTCCTGAACACCCTTTGTCCTCTCCAAGTCAGCAGGAGGAGCATCCCCACTGCTCATAGTACATTCACAGCACAATATTGGCAGGAAAATTCCACTGTCATAGGCTCGAGTAGAGCCTAATTGCATCAGGTTTTGTGCTGGAAATGGTCACTGGAGCCTATGAGGCTACTCTGCTTCTCCCTGCCTTTCACAGAGAAGTGAATGCTTGGAAGATCACACCAGTGGAAAGGAGCCAAATTTTACTAATGCACTCTTGCCACAGACACCAGCAAGAGCAGAGTCAGATGCACAGTGCTGCAGGTCATAAGCAAACATTTAAATCTGGATAGTGTAGCAGAAAAAGAGCAGAACCTCCCAGCACAGACAATAACCATAGTGTGTGGTTTCTCCTTCTCAATTGGGCCTTAGGGTGTTTCCCACATCTTCACCATACTTAACACTGTTTCCTCTTAATTCAGGCACATGGGAATTCCCAGGTAACATTTGCTTGGGATTGCCTTTAACAGACTGCATTGGTGCTTGGTAAAACTAAGTGCAACTTTGCACCCACAGTGCTGGCTTGGTTATAGCTCTGAGAATGGATATTGTTTCCTCTTTGAGATGCAAGATACATCTGCACCAGTAAAAACAGTCTTTTCTTTGTTTAATATCTACTGATGCATCTATTTATTTCATAAACCAGCACTGTAACCCTGCTTTTACTATAAAATGCAATAAAAACATTGAAAGGAGTCATGAAACTGCCCCTGAAACTCTGTGACATTTCACAAAGCCTGGCAGACATTTCCATGATGCCCTCCCTAAATTTGCCACAGATTTTCTAAACACTGTGTTTAGCAAACACAGCCCTCGAAAACTCCTCTGAACAAGATGCAGAGCCTGGACCTTGTTGGACCCTGGGCGTTGAGCAGATCAGTGCTCTCACTGCAGGCACCAACGTGTTCTTTGGGATCACAGCTGCCCCTGGGATTGCTGGAGATGAAGCAACTCAGCCCCTGCCTGTCCCTACCTGCACACTGAGCAGCAATCACCACTGCTGGCAGTGTGCACGCTATGGCAGGGCAGGAGGAATCTTCCAACACAGCTCCAAAACAGCTGGATTCAGGCTGGAACATCCATTCTGTCGGCCAGCTGGTGCACAGCAGTGTGTGAGCACAGCAGGGGCTGCACCCTGCAGTGGCCTCAAGCTCGGCCTGTGGCACGTGGGACACCTGGGAGAGCCATGGGTTTGGGGACCACAGCAGCCGTATTTCCACAGGGCATTTCTGAGGGGAAAACACCCCAAGGAACTCCTGGCATTCAGGTGCAGCACAGGGATGGGTCAGGGTGCAGAGGGCACCCACACCCTGCACCTGGCCCCGTGGTGGCAGAAGGGTCGGTGCTGCTGGCACAGGCAGAGCTGGTGGCCTCCCCGTGCTGCTGCTCACACCCAAACACCCACCTGGGACGTGTCTGGACCAACAGGGCTGCTGAGCTCTCGCCTGGGCCCAGCAGCAGGGGTGGAAAAACACCTCTTTTCCATGTGTGGCATCCATGCCTCCCAGCTGCTGGCCCTGTTCCACTCCACGGACACCCAGTCAATCTGAACCTCCTCGGAGGGCTGCCCTGCTCTGCAGATTCACGTCAGGCTTCCTGTTGGGCTCCTCGCCACCTCATAAATATGTGCTGCAACGCTGGTCCTTGTTCCCAGAACAGAGCACATCATCATCAAATCTGGAACAAGGTGGTTAAACATTATCTCCGGCTCACCCGCTCCAGACTTTGGCTGTGGAAAATCACAACTGGAAGGGACAGCTTGAGGTGAGGCGATCACGGATTTAACACACACGCCCCTTTTCATGAAGAAACTTCAGGGAAAGAAAGGAACTGAGTCACTGCTGGGCTCCTCTGTGCCAGCAATCCTCAGCCAGAGGGATGTACCTGGGGTTGTCTCAGCTGGAGCCAACTCCCAGACACAGCTTCCCTCTTCCAAGGAGAACTGAGATGCCCAGAACCACTAGTTTCAGAAATAAAGCAAGTTTCCAGATGTCTACATGCCCATTGACTTGGGGGGGATGAAGGCTCAGAGCCCAGATGTGGGCCTGGAGATCATACACAGCTCTAAATCAGACAATAAACACCAAGGGCTGCCTTTACCTGTGGAAGAGATGCAGACACATTCATACACCTGCCAAGAGCATTTGCTCGTGGCAGCCACCACACAGATCTTACAGCTGGGGCTGCTTTGTCTTACTTGCTGAAAGAGGACAAAGAAAAGCAATACTTTGTTTAATTTCCATACTTGTATGAAAAGAACATAATCCTGATTACTGTATATTCCTGTTGAAGGGTAGCATGCATCTATGCTTACTCCTTTTTTCAATACAGATGAAAGAAAAATAAGAAAACATGTTCATACCAATCATCAAGGCAGATTAGGATTTTATTCAGTGTATGGTTCAGACAGATGGGCTTTTCTTAATGCCTTGCACTTTCCCTCTCCACAACTTTTGCAGTCAAGATTCCCAGAAAACTATTATTTTTATATCTGTGCTGAGCCCTGCCCACTCCACAGAGAAAAATCCCACCCAAAAATCTTCCCAGAGCAGAGAATTCACCCTACTTTTTGTAGAATTATGTTTCTTTGGTAACTCAGGTCTATCTGAAATCTTTAGATCCTCTCATGATTTTCATCTCCAGCTCTATGATCTGCAGAGTCCTGATAATTTCTGCATAGATAAGAGGTGGAGAAAAGCTGAACTATTCAAATATAACAAAGTCTATGACAAAGAAAAGATTTAAAGCCACATCCACGAAATCCTTGATGGTGCTTGGACCACTGGAATTTTATCAGTAAGAACATTTTATTGCAGCCCTGGGCCACAACTGGACATCTTGTTTCATGGAGAATATGTTCAGGTGAATTTCTTTTCCACATTAGAACAGGCCAACATTTCAAAATTCCTGGCAAAAGAAATTTTTTGAGGAAATAGTTGCTTTGCATTTATCAAAACATTTGGTTTCTGCATGAATTACTTCTTATTTTTGACAGCTTCTATGACAGTAGGAAAAATATAATTTGAAATTCCCCAAGAGGAAATTGAAGTTTCTTGTTTCACTATTGGAGACAGGATCCATACCCATGCTGCTGTAATCTCCTTGTCTTTTATTTTTTTTTTTCTCCTTGTTTCTCTTACAACAACAGCAACATCAAAATGACTAAACAACATGATTTCACAAACAGTTTTGGTTCTGGCAGAATTCACTCCCCAACAGCAAGAACAATGAACATCCCTAGGAACAGTTCATTTGTGTTGTCAAAGGTACCAATCAACACCTGCAGCTGAACGAGCAGGTTTTGCTCTTCCTTTTCGGCTTGCAGATGTGCCTGTACTGCCCCAGCACTCTTTCTCACACTTTTTTCCCCTCCTTCCTTTGCTCCATCAACTCAGCCTTTCTGCAGCAGGGTGGGATGTGAAGTTTGAGTTGGCCAAGCTGCAGCTCACCACAGGACTCCACAAGGGCTGGCCTTTTCTGATCCTGAAGAAGGATTTTAAATGAGAGATTTGCTGTCACGTGAGGCAGATATAGTTAAAATTGACTTTTTGGAAACCAGCAGGAACTTCTGCGCCCCTTCAGGAAAAAAGGCCCACCTAAATTGTTACATCAGTCGTGCAAGGGGCTTTCACAGAACCCATGAACTACCTTGGGGAGGGTGGGCTGATTATTTTTTTGCTCTGCATCAAGTACGAATTGTTGTTCATGTGGGGTTTTGCTTTGGGCTGTTACATATTTTGCTATTGTCTCTTCCTTTCCCCAAAGACATTGAGAATTCCTCTGCCTCATGTTTTATTTACAAGTTTTTGTGGTTTTGTGCTTTATCAGCTTGAGTGGGTGGGAGAAGCTGAGTTGTATGGATTTTTAATAGAAAAGCAGAGAATAGCTCACCTCAAAATCTTACACTAATGGCTTGTAATGTGTCAGGAACTACCCTGCTTTGTGGAAGACAGACCATATATTTCTCTGGTTTGGGTCCTGAACTGAAACAAACTTTCCTCTGAGGAGGCTCAAGCCTGAACACCACACAAAACAAAAGAGCACTGCAGTTCTGGTCCCACAGTCATTTGAGGCTGACAGCTTTTTTTCCACTGTTGGTTTTGCTGCACTTACTGGATCAGGGTAAAGCTCCTCCTGTCTTACTCGGGCGTCAACGATGGGAGGCAGATTTCTACCCTCAGAGGATCAGGATCCAAGGAAACAACAACAATGTAAAAAAACCAGGCCACGTGAAGGGCTTAGAAAACACAAGAGTGTGCAGAACTCTTCCCTTTTTCTGGAGTAAAGGTTGCATATATGATGATTATCTCCTTTCTTGGTCCAATCTTTTTTATCAGAGACCATGGCTCCACCTCAGCGCCAGGTGGATCTCCGAGTGATTCTTCCAAGACCCAGGCATGGAACAGCCCTCTTTAGTCAACACATGGAAAAAAGCAGCTCTTTGACCCCTCAGGGGCTGGGAACAAGCAACTCTCAGGACAGAAACATTCACCTCTTGGAGCCAACAAGGGGAAGGGGTCTGCGTGAAATATTCTGTTTGTGCAGGTGAAGAAAAAGCGCCTTGCTCTAGCTGAGAATCCACCCATATTTTTTCAGCTGCATTCAATACAGTTTTATAATTGCATTTAAATCAGCACCCTTGGAGCAGGGCGGAGCCCAGGTTTGAAAGCCAAGAGTCATTTGGAAACATCTTTCTCTGTGAGCCAAAACCTTCTCTGATTTGATAGGGCCAGGAGGGTGGGAAAAGCTTTAAAGGGGCCTTGGAAAAGTGCTCGTTGTGAAGTGTCCTGTGAGCCAGAGTTCACACAAAGCTCAACACCCCCTGCCTCTCTGGCTGTCCTCAGCAGCAGAAGGGTCCCTGTCCCTGTCCCTGTGCATCTAAATGCCCCAAGCCTGGGACTGGCTTGCATTAGCAAGGATGTGCTGGTACAACTTGACTACACACACCCCTGAGGGAAATACAGCTCACACCCATGAAAGAATTCATTTGTCAGGATAGCTCGGGCTGGCTTTCTGAGCAAACCAGCTCTAACAGAAAAAGGATGGTGCTGCTGTGTAAGCACGTCTCCATTAAGGCTTTTCTCCAAAACGGAAACAAAAGGATATGTAGAAAAATCATGCTTCTGTGAAGTGGTGGAGTGAGGGTCAGCATTTGAAAAAAAAAAAAAAAAAGACTGGTTTTGCAAAAGTAAAGGTCTATAATCCTGACCATTTTTCATTGAACAAACATGGGTGGATACTCTTATGAAGCAGGTTTAAAGAGAGGCCACAAAAAGGTGATGGAAATTGGCTATTTAGAATTAGAGAGAAAAACTCATGGTTTTAAGTATGGTGTGATTTTACTCAGGCAACTAAGATGGGTGATAAATATTAAATAAAACATAACATTTTATTATTTATAATGCTTACTGCAAACATGAGGATTTGAAATAGAAAACTGAGCCAATTTTAAAATTACCAGTGATAAAATGCTTTAACCTCTGCATTAGCTGCTACCCATACTGTACCTTTGATTCCACTAATCGATCTTAATTGATTAAATGAAAGCACTTCATCTTTGGATTTTATTGCCAGCAGATTCTGCCACTTTCTATTACAATCCACTTTGGAAGATACCTGATGATCCTGCTCTTCTCTTTTCTTCACACTTTCATCCTCTCATTAATTATCTGCTGCCAGCCCAGCTTTCTTGCAGCAAGGGGCTCCAGCACACAGACACACCTAAAATGCAGCACATCCAACACAACCAAGATCAAATAATCTTTTCTACTCAAGTGTTCGCCTCAGTCAAGCATTGCCCAGCACAGAAGACCCCTTTGGTTCACACATTCTTTTCCCTTGAAGGTTCTTTGGGCATTTTTTAACAAGGACTCAATATAGAGCTGCTTAATAAAGAGTTTTGTATGAGCCCCAACATTCTGTTTAAATCTAACTAATATTAAGCTGTGTTTCCTCTGAAATTTACCCAGGGTTTGAGGGTACAATCCTCCTTTAGAGAACCTGCAGTGTACCTAAATGAAGGTGAGGGTAGTGGAGAAAACCCCACAAACTTGGATAACATGAAAACTGTAACTGCATTTTTCAAGCTAAGGAATTTATTCACCTAGAAGGGAAATATTCCCTGAGCAAGCAGGCAGTGGAACACCTAAATTATATTTTGCATATCTTTAATCATGAAGGGATAGGCACTCAAGCACTCACAGAACGAGCAGTGTACCACAACCAAGCTACTAGAGGAACACAGGCCTGTATTTGGGTTATTTGTCCCTAGGTGCTTCAGTCAGAGCTCATCAGGCCAGCTCAGAATGCAATATATAAAGTGACCCATATATGCTGTTAGAGCACTGCACAGAGCACTGGGAAAGCGCAGAGCAAGGGGAGATGTGTGAGCACAACCCCTGGAATCTTTATTCATGAGAGCCAGTGAGGTAGATAACGTGCTGCTGTGGTTTAAGCCCAGAACTCATCCCCAGGCAGCCACTCGCTCATGGCATGGGGAGAGAAGCAGAAGGGTAAAATTAAAAAAAAAAAAAAAAAAAATCCAAACAAAAACAACGTCAGACAGTTAACAGGTAAAGCAAATTCCACACCCACAAGAAAAGTGGAACAAGGAATTCGTTCACCATTTCCCATGGGCTGGCAGGTTCAGCCACCCCAGGGATGCAGAGCTCCATCACGTGTAACAGTGACTTGGGAAGGCAAACAGCATCATTCTGATTGTGTCCCCCCTTTCTTTACTTTTACAGGATTTCACAGGATTTCTAGGTTGGAAGAGACCTTCAAGATCATCGAGTCCAACCATGTTCTTACCCCTCAACTAGATCATGGCACCAAGTGCCGCATCCAGTCTTTGTTTAAACACATCCAGGGATGGTGACTCCACCACCTCCCTGGGCAGACCATTCCAGTACTTTATCACTCTTACTGTGAAAAATTTTTTCCCAATATCCAGCCTACTTCTTACCCCAGCTTTAAACATGGAGTATCATCCATATGGCCTGGAATCTCCCTTGGGTCAGTTGTGGTCACCTGTATTGGCCGTGTCCCTTCCCAGCTCCTTGGGCACCCCCATCCCCCTGGCTGCTGTGTGAAAGGCCTTGACTCTGTGTGAGCTCTGCTCTGCAAGAGCTAAAACATCCCTGACTTCCCAAAAAATCCCGACCACAGCCTCAGACCAGCTACTGTGATGAATATTAACTCTACCCCAGCCAAACCCAGCACACAGGCAGAAACCAGTGGTGCAGATAATTAAGGGAAAATGGAAATAAATTCTTCAGGGGAAAAAAAATGGACAATTCCTCTTGCTCTGTCACTGCTTTGAAAAGGCAGTGTTCCCAGGAAAGAAAAAGAAGCCCTGCTTGGTTTTGAGTTGTCCTAATGACTGAGACTGCTGCCACCACAGTGACTAGGTAAGGCTCAGGAATGATAACCTTGTAAAAGGTCTTTTTCACCTCACTATAAGAAGGAAATTCAAATGTGGATGGAAATACTCATCCACATAAGACACAAGCCTTGCAGCCCACTAAGGTCAGCAGTTTTTGCAAATGATTGCCACACATGTTAACATGGCATGAAGGCTGTCTCAGAGCAAACTGAACTTTCCCAGCTCCAAAAGTTCCAGAGGGGAGAATTACAACCTGCAGATGATGCCTTGGTTACAATCCAGTCTCCAACAGAAAATAAACTGAGCCAAAAACAGGGCTTGGCTTTTACTAGAACGCGGTACAAACCCATGCCAATTTTATTTCTTATAACCTGATGCCTGCTAAGCCTTTTTTCTCCTAGAAAATGGCTCTTCCTAGTTCCTGCTGCATTTAAGTTTTATCTCATATATAGATATTTATCTTATCTACTGCATGAGTCAAGTAGGGGAGGAGGCTTTCTTATCTGTCTTAGCCAACAGGGTAGAGCTTAATGAAAAAGCCCTATTGTTCTCCAGTAACAATCTGCTCCCAGCTCCCAGCCAGGCACTGATACCCATGGAGATACACTGATACCCATCACACTGCTACAAACATCCCTTTAGATCCAAATCACACATCTGAGTTGTTCTACAAGGGCCCAGACAGCATTTCACCGTATTTTTCCCCTCTTCTTCTGGACTTCTGAGCGTGCAGGTGTTACTGGATTCCTCAGCTGGAAACTTGCTCCATAAATGTGAAAGATTGTTAAGTGTGATAAAGTTCACCGTGTTTATACATGAAAGGTGATTTGGATTAAAACAGCAGTCTGGAATGGTTGTTTCTCACCAACTCCTTGTGCAGACAGCTGTCATTCCAGAACATCATCTCCAGGGCAGACCTTTATTTGGGGCATGCATTAATTCAGAAGTTAAGATCTCTGCCCTTTCAGGAGAACTTGGAGACCACTTAATCTTTCTAAAGAAATGCATTAATGAGCGCAACACCTAAAGGGGAACCAACAAAGGTCTCTTCTGCTGGAGCATCAGGAAGTATTTTGACTTTGCTGATTTCCTCCTGTAAGGGAAGGCAAATAAAATAACCCAGCATATGTTAGTTTTTATGCTTTTAAAAGTTTCATGCAGGCATTAATGCAGATATAAGATTCTCTTACCCTGAGTTAGGAACACCAGACACTCAATTCATCAGGTGTACAAAGGGCCAAAGCTCTGACTGGTTTTGTTTTTCCTTACCAAAATGCAATTAAAATACAAATCCCATCTTCTCCTTGCAACGAATTTGTGAAAAGGAGCCATTTTCTTGCAATAAATTCCTAAAGACTTCGTTACATGAGCAGCAGAGCATAGTAGAAGTGCATAATAAATCAGTCCAAATTCTAGCTGTGTCTAAAAGGTTTATAGAAATCTCTCTATCCTTTTTTCACACTCCAAAATCTGAATTATAATTAATTTCAGGAATCAACCAACCTACCCCTTAATTTAAAAACATCAAGCTAAGGAGTGCATTATGTGAGATTACAATTAATCAGATGTGGAGGCACACACACACACACACACCCACACACACACACACACACCCACACACACACACACACACCCACACACACACACACACACGTCTTCCCACTTCAATTCTTTGGCCAAAAAAACATTCCAGCAGCCTTGACAGATACTAAATGATCTTTTCAAATAATGCTCCCTGGTGATGAATGCTGCAGCTCGGCAGCCTGGTGCTAATACAGAGCTTTTCGGCAGCGAGCAGGCATCATTTGACAACTCCTGCATTAACTCTAATGACGTGCTGATGGCCCTGACACTCCTCCCGGGATGCACTACCCCATCTGGGAAGGACTCCAGGGATAGAAGAGCCCAGCGTGCTAAATTATATAAAAAGAATTATCAACGTTCGCAAAACGTTAATGAAACAATAAACATAAGTGTTTCGTAGGACAACCTTGTTATTTACTCATTTTCTTGCACAGATTAAAGGAGTTGTTTATAGCTGCTGTCTTTGGCCCTGGTAGTGCCTTCTACTCTAATATTGACCTGCTGAAAGGCAACGGGGCTTTCTCTGCCTGATCCTCTTTAAAATACTGGGTAGCCCAGGCTGCAGTGACAGTGTCCTCAAGAAAGCCAACTTCACACTCAGAGCAGAGCCCTGGGGTCTTTCTCCATCCATGGCAGGAGCAGGCACAAGGGAGGGGCTGGGTGGGCACCCCCTCTCTGGGCAGGGTCCTGCCCACGCCCTGGCTCTGCCCTGCAGTGCTTGACCAGCCCTCACAGAATCACAGAATTCACAGAATGACTGGGTTGGAAGAGACCTCCAAGACCATCGAGTCACAGAATTCACAGAATTCACATAGAGTTCACAGAATTCACAGAATGACTGGGTTGGAAGAGACCTCCAAGATCATCGAGTCACAGAATTCACAGAATTCACATAGAGTTCACAGAATTCACAGAATGACTGGGTTGGAAGAGACCTCCAAGATCATCGAGTCACAGAATTCACAGAATTCACATAGAGTTCACAGAATTCACAGAATGACTGGGTTGGAAGAGACCTCCAAGATCATCGAGTCACAGAATTCACAGAATTCACATAGAGTTCACAGAATTCACAGAATGACTGGGTTGGAAGAGACCTCCAAGATCATCGAGTCACAGAATTCACAGAATTCACATAGAGTTCACAGAATTCACAGAATGACTGGGTTGGAAGAGACCTCCAAGATCATCGAGTCACAGAATTCACAGAATTCACATAGAGTTCACAGAATTCACAGAATGACTGGGTTGGAAGAGACCTCCAAGATCATCGAGTCACAGAATTCACAGAATTCACATAGAGTT
Source organism: Nicator chloris (assembly GCA_013400495.1). Classification (NCBI taxonomy): domain Eukaryota; kingdom Metazoa; phylum Chordata; class Aves; order Passeriformes; family Pycnonotidae; genus Nicator; species Nicator chloris. Next base: position 545,963 of record WAAE01153461.1, read on the forward strand.
CACAGAATTCACAGAATGACTGGGTTGGAAGAGACCTCCAAGATCATCGAGTCACAGAATTCACAGAATTCACAGAATTCACACAGAATTCACAGAATTCACAGAATTCACACACAATCACAGAATTCACAGAATGACTGGGTTGGAAGACCTTCAAGATCATCGAGTCCAACCCAGCCCTAACACCTCAACTAAACCATGGCACCAAGTGCCACATCCAGTCTTTTTTTAAACACATCCAGGGATGGTGACTCTACTACATTCCCAAGCAGGCCATTCCAGTGCTTTATCACCCTTTCTGTGGAAAACTTTTTCCTAATACCCAACTGTATTTCCCTTGGCACAGCTTGAGACTGTCCTCTCGTTGTGTCAGTGCTGTCTGGAGAAAGAGACCAACCCCACCTGACTACACCCACCTTTTAGGGAGCTGTAGAGGGTGATAAAGTCACTCCTCGTGCTGGGAGAGAGGACATCCAGGTCATGAACACCACCCAGAGTTAAAGCAAACCAAAATATGAGCTTTCCCTCCCCTCCTCTGCAGCAGTACCTGACCTTCCCTCCTCTCCTGCCTGGCAATTCCACCAAGGGAAGGCAGCTCCGCTCCCTGCCCAGCTCCTGAGGTGCTAATGAAAAGGCTGGACAGAGCCTGTACAAGGCAATATCCCAAAAATATCATTTTGCTTCACTGTCAGCTGCAAGGGGTGAGGAACAAAAATAACAGCTCCATAATTTAATGTGGCCTTCGAACAAAAGCACTTCCCCTTCCATTTATCTACCTGTGGAGCTATTTTTGTCCAGTTCACTGGGAGAACTGCTGCATTCTGTTATGCCCAAAATATTTGGCTTCTTTAATCACTGCACAGGGTTCCCCCCTGCAGTAAGTGGACTGAGCAGACAAGAGAAATTTATTGCAGCTACCAGCCAGAAATCAAATTCATCTCTCATCAATTATTTGGGACACTATTGTTTCCAGCAGTTTCTCCTCTTAATAAAAATGATCACAGGTGAATGTTTGGCTGCTTCTGTAGAAAATGCCAAGACTTGTTATTTCATTATAGATGTATTCTTCTTACCTGTAAATTCTCTGGAAGGATTTTATATATAAGTGATGAGCATTGTCTGGTTGACAAAGTGTGACTAAAGTACAAGCCAAAGAGCTGGAAGATAAATTCATCCCTGCAGTGCTGCAGCTGATTTTCTATGCAAAAATTAATAAAAAGTGCTTTTCCTTTGCCCCTCTATCAGAGGCAGAGCTGGCAATTTGGTGTTTTGGGGAGAGGAAAAATAATAATGCAGAAAAAATCCGGGCAAAGCCATGCCCTGCTCCTGAAAGGACCACAGAATGTTTGTGCAGCCCTCCAGGGAAGGGCTGACAGAGTACAGGATGGCTTTGTCCCTAAGAAAGCTCTTCCACACACTGGGAACAAAATGCAGGCATCAAGTGATACAAACTTAGAGACCACATTGCTTTTTTCTCTCTTGTAGGGCACCAGATATGGTATCTCTTAAAAGAAAAAAAAAAATCCCTTTGCAAATCCCAGCCCACCCCTACAACAGCTCCAGGGAATGGGAAAGCAGAGTCAAACATTGCAGAGTCGAGGAGCAAAGAGAAGAGACCAAGAGTGGCACAAAGCCAGCCTGGGAAGGACTGGAAACACGGCAGGACCTTGTGTCAGCTCCAGAGGGGCAGCAAAGCTCAGGAGCCACGGCTGTGCAGTGACACAGAGAGGAGCACAGGGCAGGCAAAGCCTCCCCAGCCCTGCAGGGAGCAGCTGGAGAGGGGCTCTGCCATCCCAAGGATCAGCCAGCCTGCTCCAGCACCCGCCAGCTGCTGGCAGGAGAGGGCAGATCACAGGATTTATCACTGGAAACACAGATGATTCCCTTGGAGGAGCCATCCTGACAGCTTCCCAGAAACAGGAGATCACAGTGGCACGTGGAGGGGAGAGCAAGGTCCCCCTGCCACCGTGGGCTTGGCACTGGTGGAAAGGCAGCAGGAGGGAGCTGCTGGGAACAGGCCCTTTTCCATCTCTGTCTTTGAGCATGGCACTGCCCCAGGAGGGATTAGAGAGAGAAGTCAGGGCTCCTCCCCAGGCCAGCAGGAGCTCAGCATCTCATGAAAGAGACACTGGCAGCTTTGGGCACCCTCAGCACGCAGGCCCACAGCAAAAACACTTCTTGTCCTTGAATAAAGGGCTTCCAACTGTTGCTGGAGGACTAAAACCATGCTCTCATTCCCCAGGATGAGAAAGCAAAGAGAAGGAATGGAGAGCCCACAGAAGCACTGCAGAACAGAGCATGTTTCTGAGGATTTTAAGCCTTGGAGTTAGTGAAAGCACCATGAGAAATCCCTGCAAGGGATGGACACAGCATGAGTGAAATCAGGAGACAGAGGCCTGGTTGTATCTCAAGGACTTTCCTCACCCAGCCTTTGAAGAGGTATCCACTGAGTGTCATTTGCCCTGATTCAGAAGCCCAGCTCCAAAACCACTAAAATGGGTCCCATGAGGACTTTGGGATTACCTCTTTTATCTTGCACAAGTCATTTCACCTTCCTCTTCACTCACTTTATCACTTTGGAAAGCAGGAATAAATTCCACTACTTGACTGAATTACCTCTGAGATGTCCCAGTTCACCTTTGAGGCCTCCCAGTGGGAATTGCCAGGCTGTGTTATCACAGCCAGCACTGGCAAAGCACAACAGGAGACCTCAGCCTTGGAAGTCTAATTAGAGCTCCAGGTTCTAGTGGGAACACCAGTGGTGCTCACTCTAGAATATGAAGAAATTGTCTTGATTCTACCACAAAAACTGAGGGAAGAGATAGATGAAGAATTAAATGGCATAATGGCAAAGGTGAACAAACTGGAGGGAATCATTAGACAAACTGTGAGATGATCAGTTTTAAAAAAGGGCAGAATCAAAGATAATGGAATTCCGCTGTTTCAGCTGAGTTTTTCTCATTTTCCTCAGCTGAGAAAACATCATAAACCCATGTCAAACACAAGTGTTAAATGGTAATTTCTACAGCATTTCTCCTTGAGCATTAGGTTTAAATGAGGCTTTATAAGGTAAAGGCTGGCGACTATTTAACCTGCTGTAGTGGAAAAGTATTTAAGGTATTAAACATGATTTTAAATTATTGTTATAACCCATCATTTTCTAATCCCTTAACTCTTCAGCAGGATTTAAAATAAATTATATAAGCTTTAGTAAACAAATAAATATACCATATAGGAAAGGAAAACTGAAGATGATTACCTGGGAAGGAGACAGACACACTGCAAGTGTGGTTTAGGAGAGTTTCCCAAAGTATCTCGATGAATTAAGAACCTAATTCTTATTTATGGAAACACTTAGAAGCTATGATAAAGGGCAGATTTTCTTCAGCAAAATTTTTAACTAAAAATACATGCCAGAAGTACTTAATTTAAGATTTTTATGACAACAAAAATACAGTGCCAAAGGGCTCCTGGAGCTCCTGATTGCTTTCATTTCATTTCTCACCACAAAAGCGAAACAAGAGAACGAAGGGGAGATTATATTGCCAGCTTTCTCATTATTAATGGCGGAGGAAATAGCTGCCTTAATGCATTTGATTACATCTTAATAATCACAGTCACCCAGCTCCTTTTTAAACACGCCAGATTCTGTAACAGAAAAATATCTTTACGCCGACCACAAACCGTCCAGCCCCGACCACTGACAAGTTGTGACAACTGCTCTGAGCCTGCTGGGAGAGTGTAAATATAACTGGCTGTGCCCACGTGAGTGTCATCTGTCACCAGGGGAGCATTATCCGAGCTCAGGGATGGCAGGGCTGGGCGCTGCACAACTTTCCTGAGGTGCTTTGGGAATCCTAAAAAGAGCAGCGCAGCAGCGCGTGGAAGGGAGGCTTGCTCTGCTCAGTGCCAGAGCTGCCCTCTGAATTCCTGATGTTTACAGGCTGCTCCTCGGGGATGTTCCTGGGGGGGAAAAAAAGAAAAAAAAAAAGTTTAATACTGGTAGAGCTGTGTGAGGAAAAATTCTGCACCTATAAATGTGCCCAAATGCTGAGACAGGGTTATCAAGCGTGCCAAGCTGTTCAGAAAACCTGATCTTTAGCAGAGAAATAAAAATCAATCACTGGAATGTAACTGAAACTTCCCAAGCCTGAAATACTGTTTCTTGGATTTGAGCTAAGAAGTGCAGAAGGCTTTCAGGAGTTGCTGACTTCTTTTTTCCTGTTTCACACCTCCCTGCAAGGCCTTGGTCTCCTCCTAAAAGCTGGGAGCCAACACTTGCAGAAATTGCAGTGTGGCTCATAACCTGCACCAGCCTTGGCCTTTTGTCTGGTGCCCAAGAGAACCAAAAGTCAGAACTGAGCCTCCTTTGTGAGGAGCGAGTCAGCAGCCACCCAGAAAGAGCAGGAATGCAAATCCACCAGCCGGGGAAAACACAGCCCTGTCAGTGACAGCTCCCTCTGACCACGGCTTTGTGCTCTCCTTCACTTGCTGGGGAGTGAAAGAAATTAGAATTTTGATAATTAGACGTTTCTCTAATCAAAAAAAAGCCGTCTAAATAAAGTCACATGCACCAGCTCATGTAGTGGGACTCTGGATAGGCGGGTGAGATCCAGCAAGGCAGAGATGCACAACTTTTTCTACCCACCACACTTCCCTGTTGCCTAAAAACCTGGGAGCACAGCCTCAGCTCCTTTCTCACTCCCTCACAGGTGGTTGTCCAGAGCGAGATCCTAGAGGGATGGAAATGAGAGAAGTGTGAAAATGGAAAAAAAATAAAGCAATCAGGAGGAATCGCAGGAGGAACAGTGGTTCAGCACTGCCCTGAGACTGCTGTTAAAGGATGCTGCATATGGGAAGGGAATAATCTATTCTTCATGTGCGTGGTAGGTTAGGCAAGAAATAATGAGATAAAATTACAGCTAGGGAAATTCAATTCAGACATCAGGAAATACTTTCTGCTGGTAAAGACTGTTATGTCCTGAAACAGATAGCTTAGGGACACTGGGGAATAGATGGGTGTTGGTGGTTTAAGGAGGCAGATGGACTAAGTGAGCTCCTCAGGTCTCTTCCAAGTCCATTTTCTCTAATTTAGGGTAAATCAGCTCAAATTTCTCCATACAGTCTTGCACCTGTCTGACCTCTAAGTTTGCAGACATGGTGGATGTTCTTAGTTCTGAATTAACAGTGCCAAGGGATTTTTTTAAGAACAGCATATAAACCTCGTGATTATAATTAGAGTATTTTATGATATACTTTTATCACAATTATACACAGACTATAGCTCCATTTAATCCAAGAATGTCATTAGACATCTGGCTACGTGGCCTTCACTCTGTCAAGAACATCAGCCATTTTAAATAATGGTTTTCAACTGCTCCCAAAAAATCATTCTCTGGTTACAAAGCATCAGGTCTCTGGATTTAACTACCTCAAACACTTCAGTGTTGTTCCCTGGAACAGCTCAGTTTAGCAGTACTCTGGCTGGACAGTTTCTGATAGAGTACCTTGTAAAAATTCTGTGAGAGAAGCACTTTTTGGGGGTGATTTACTTAGTGTTGCCACTTATTTTTATCAAAATCACGAGCTAGACAGCCAACCTGATGAGGCAATAAAGGAAACCTTACAGTTCCCCTGCATGCAAAAACCAAAGAAAGACTGAGGTGGTGGTCAGTAAAAATCTGATCTTGCCACCCATTGCACACACTGGCATCAACCCAGCAAAGCACTTAAGTGCGTGCTTAATTTTAAGCACACAGGTAGAGCCATTTAAACTAATGGAATCATTTAAGTGCTTTACTGGATCGGGGCCAGCCTCCTCAGCATCTTGCAGTGTCAAGTACACAGAGCAAGGGCTTCATCTAATTGCATCAGGCTTTAATTGACAAAAAATCAAAGTAACGCAGCGTTCAGACTGAGCCCATCCCTCTCAGGCTGCTGTTCTAATCCCAGTGAGAGGCACAGGGTTTGTTCATGCTGTCCCAGTGCCTCAAGTGTCCTGCTGGATTGGATCTACCATGCCTCATCCCTGGCAGAAGCTCTTTCCCAGCAACTCTTGTCTAAGTTTTCCATCAAAACACCCGATTTGTTCACCTGCCCCAGTGATCACACCACATAGTTATGTAGCCTTTCATACCAAGTGTGCTCCATCACCTGCTATTTTCTCCTCCTGATGCACATTTAAGATTAGGCTGTGCACTCATTTAGAAAGTGATTTTACTTACTTTTTGCAATTTTTCATGCATCTGTGGAAGTACAAAAAAAATTAATTGGGAGAAATGTTTTGATGCTGCAGCAACTGAAGAGAGCAGATCACACAAGGGACAAGCCTATATATGTATTATATACATATATAAAACATATATAACTTATTATTCAACTGCCAAGCAAAAGAATCCTGTGCCCACAATGACACAAGAGACTCACCCCTTTTTAAGCTCTTACTTTGCAGTTCTGAAACAGAACATTTGAGGGGGAAAAAAAAGAGAACCAACACAACTAATTTAGCGTGGATGTCGAATTAACTTCCCACCACAGTGTGTTCCTTTAAACACAGTTATGAAAGGGGAAAAAAACGGCACGTCTGGGAATTTGTCAGACTATTGCTTTGAGTTAATGCAATTACTGAAAAGGGGTGATTGAGAGCTGTGAGGGGAGTGTGGGCAGAGTGCAGTGACAGTGAACTGAGGGTGCTCTGCTTCTGTACAGCCCCACTCACATGAGCAAAGCCTTTGCCTCAACTGCTTCTATCCAAGCGTGAAACAAGTGCAAGGCTGAGCCATGAGCCAGAAACAGAAGATGCAGAAAACAAAATACCAACTAGAAAGGATGGCAAGAAGTTTCCAGAATTGCAAGGGGAGTTTGTAACATCTTTTGTCATTCTATTTTTCCATAGTTACCGTTAGAATCAATCATCTGTCATCTACAGTTTATGAGCACGCCTAGGTCTGAAAGGCAAATTCCACTGGCAAATAGGGAAACAGTGAGAAATACTAAAGAAATATTAAAAGGGAGGTGGGAAGGGTCATGTAGTTGAACCTTGCAATGGCAATATTTCTGTAGCAACTCTCTGAAATGTAACTGTGCCTTCAGAAATGCAACCACATTTTCCTGTGCCTTCTGCAGGAAGCAAAATTCTGCAGTTAGCAAAATTCTGCAGTTAATTGCACAGGAAACAGCTTTTTGCAACACCTAGAAACAAAATGCCACTGAACAGTGACCAACCTCCCAGCAGCTGAAGGAGGCAAAGTCCCCCAGGTCTGTTGGTCTCATCTCTTTGTGCTCTGGTAAAATCAGTGCTGAAACGATCCCATAACACAGGCAATAATAATAATTCAAACACAGATAATATTTAATATATCAACACATTTTAGCTTGCAAACAGGATTCATCATCTTGCAGTCTGAAGGAACATAAGTACAGCAGAAATTGTGTTGAGTTTCTAAGCTCTTACATTCAAGAAGAGGCAGGAGTGTGTAAGTCACGTGCAGCAACTTGAATGATGCAAAATTTCAAAACCAACCTGAAATGGGTATTTCTGAAGAAAGACTTGATCTGTCAGCAACTCTGTAAATCTTTGACTTCTGTGATGCCCTTTTAGAATTTGAGCCTTTGTACACACAATAAAACAGGTAAAAATTGGTGAGCCTCGATGCAGACACTGAACTGAACATGAATTTGGGTACAGCAGCAACTTTGAAACTCCAGATTGCAGGTACACCTTCACATCCCACTGATAACACAAAGCCATCAGCACACTTCTGAACTGGCTTATTCCTGGGGGTGAACCCTGAATGAACACATGAGGGTTCCAATTGCCCCTTGCAACTCCCTCACACGTAAGGCTCACTTTCTAAAATGACAAATATGAAGACATAAAAATCAATTCAAGGAAAAACTAATTTTAAAATGTCAACAAGACCATCTCTTAGCATTTACTCAGATCTCATATCCAGCTCTACAACCCCACAGTGGCTGTCTCTACAGGGGGGTGTTTTCCCTAAAAAACCCACTTTTTAGCTGTAAAAGAAATCAAATACCTTTTTCTTCCTTTTTTCTTTTTTTTTTTTTTTTTTGACTGTCCCACAGAAAAGGACTTTTCGTTATTAACTCAAAATTTAGCCTTTAATCATATCTGCTCAGAGCAGGGCTGAAGCTGTGATGCAATGCACAGCTTTCCTGCACAGCATATGGTATTTGAAGGGAAAAAAATGACAGACAGGAAAAGGTTCAGACTTCTGTAGCCTTGGTTTTGCACTGTGTGGTAATTATACTGAAGAATTCATGACTCACTTTGGTGCACTACTGTGCACTGCTAAATTAGAATTTTGGCAAAGACACCAGACAAATGATGAAATATATAATATTGGTTTCTCTAGCATAGCTCGTCACTATAGTCTCATGGTGTTTCAAAGGGCTTTTTTTAGCACTCTGGGAAAACAAGGTCTTTTTTAAACAAGAAAAACATATTGAATCAAAAATGTGCTGTACGGAAGTCAGCAGAAACAGATAAAATTTCCCTGTAAAAAAATCAGCCTTTCAGGTAGTTTGAATAATTGCTCCCTAAGACTCATTTCTGAGTCTACACAGAGCATCTGACATGGAGACTACTAAAAGCTGTTGTGCATTAAAGCATAAGTGTGATGTAGAGATGAAGCTCTTCCACTACCTAACATTCATAAGAAAATGTTTTCTTTACACCAGCTCACAAACACGTATTATCAAAAGGATTTGCATAAAGGCTCCCCAGTCATTTGACAAGTGCAACGAGGCCAAGCACACTGGAGGATGTACACATGGGGACAGCACTTCAGTTAACTCTTAAAGGCAAATTCTTTTCTCCCATGGACTGCAGTCACTCTGGAGTTATGCAGCACGTTGGAATTAATCCAGTTTTGCCAGGTGCAGCCAACCCCCCATGTAATGCTGCACTGGACACTCTGACTTGTAATGAGAAAGAAGTGGCACCAGTCGTAAGAAAGGGGCACCACCATTAAAAATATTTTGCTGTGTGACCCAGAATTAACCTCTCAATTTACCCAGATAAAAGCCAAATAAAAATACCCAGCTCCCCACTAGGGCAGGGATGGGAACCAACTTCTACTGGGCTTTCCATACCTTGCCACAAATTTACTGCAACGTGCAAGTGGCCATGAAGAGCTTCACAGCAGCCAGAGAGGTTTGACCATGGAGAGAGTTAAGATGTTAGCAGAAATCCTGTCTGTGAAACTTGCCATTAACTTCAAGACCTCCCTGCACAAAGCTGGCAAACTCTCAGAAATATCGGATGTTAGAGCCTCCATATGCTAAACCACCACTGCTCTATATCATGTATTTTGTTTAAGGGCAAGCACAGAGATTGCAAAGAGCTATTTTTAACTCTTTTCAGTGTACAGTACATCTGTTGTGTTTCTGATTTTCATTAAAAATGAGAGTCATTTACTGATCTGGCCGTCATCCAGATTTCTACACGAAACACATGGACTAAGCACAAAATAATGCTGTTTTATGTGCATGGGTGCATGTATTGTATCTATTATCTACTACAGTGATCAGAACCACAGTTAAAAATGCTGTGGGGACTTTGAAGGAACAGTTATTGCACTTATCTTATTTCCTCAAAGTCTCTGGACTCAAAAGCATCAAGAACGAGGCCGTGAAATCTTTCTTTATGTTTACACGCTGCTGCTGGGACCAAAAGAAATCCCACTGAGTTTGCTCACTGGAGGAGAGGATCCTGAGGCTGGGGACACAGCTCGGGGTGGAGCAGATCCCTTCAGCACAGCTGCAGAGAACACCCATCGAGAAAAGCCTCCAACAATAACGAGCTACTGAAGGATCTGCCAGCATGGACCTCAGCCAGCAAGTCAAGCAAATTAAAAGCTGCAATCACTTCCCTGACAATTCTCCAGCAAAACTTGTCCCAAGCTTTGCTTCCCTGGTGAAAAACAGAAGATGATCAGCGTGCAGCAGAGGTCAATAGGTTCTCACTATCTGAGACCAGCAAAGGGAGGAAATTAAAACGCTGTGAGGGCGTCACTGAGTGCCCTGCCAGCAGCCTTTTACCAGCTCACTCCAAAGCCTGCTGAAGTCAACTGGACTCTCTTTGTAGATGCCACCAGCTTCAGGTCACGTTATTGCAGGGCTTCACTGCCCTCCTCTCTGCTGATTTCAAAGGCAGCAATGCAGCATCAGAGAAAAGAGGGATGCTTTCAAACAAGCACAGAGTTAGGGCCAGAGAGGTCACACACCACAGCACTGCTCCTATGGAAACTTTGAGTGGAGAAAATATATTTACTTGAATTTGAAAATTAATTCCAAGGTCACTGTCTAGGCAACCTTTCAGCATTTGTTTTCCATGCTTGCATGCACAGAAAACCTTTTTCTAACCAGGATCCCTATGAAATCAGCAGGCCCAAAACGTGAACAGCCAGATGTTCAGAAAAAGGTGAAATGCAAATTGTACATTTGATTTCTGATGCGATTACATAACCTGTCCTGGAGGAGAGGAGCCCATACCCCGAGCTTACACAAGTGACCCAGATGGAGCTTTGCTCGTAGGGCAGCTCCTGTTATTATTAGCAGAGGCACATCTGGCTGGCCAGGCCAGCCCAGGCACAGCCAGCCCCCAGCACTCACAGGTCCCAGACCATCACCATGATGGAGCTGTCAGCAACTGGGGCAGCTGCAGGGCTCATCCACCTTCCGTGGCAGGTCACCAGAGATGCCACTGGCTTCCCTCACCTCAAGCAGGGCAAGCACTCACCGTGTGCCCACTCGCCCATCAGGCAAATGGCAAAATAAAGTCACTTCAGATGTGCACATTCCCAAAGTTCTCCTCTTCAAGGACAATGTGATCTTCTCTCACTGTGATTTATTCCCCTGGCCCTTATGTGCTGGCTGCATATGGTACCAATTTCACAGCCATTTTCAGATGATGCAACGAGATTAAATGACATGGCCATAGTCACAAAGGGATGGCAACATTAATGCAGAGTCTGGGAAAGGCTCCTTGTTTTTAGCTCTAAATACGGGTGTACCATTTCTTTCATATTGTGTTACTCCTCCATGGCTGCCAGACTTGCCAGACTGACAATAACATCTTATGTTACAAAACCTACAGTTTAATTTAACTTCAGTGTCCTTCAGAGGTTAAATTTCCATGGGAAATTACTTCTAGAGAAATATGGCTTGCATATGTTTGTGCCAAAAAGCCATTTCTGCTGCTTTTCTTCACAACTGTGATCCGTGCATATTTTATTTTTTGAATCATGACTCAGACTAAATAAAAGTTCAGCTTGGGTTTCAAGAATGCAAATGTGAATATTCAGCATCCAGGGTAAGTTTTCCCACTGTTGGCATTAGCCTGCCCAAGCTGAAAGAACAGCACCTCTGGAGGATCCAGCTGGCAGCAGTTGGAGTTGTCCCTGCCCTCTGAACGCTGGGGTCCGGAGAGCAGAGAAAAGGGGAAAATGATTTTCTAATAAAAGACTTCAGGAGTGACTGCCACTGCTGCGTCTCTCACCTCCTTAAGGCTCAGGCCTTTTTCCTCTCCTCTCTCTCCTTTACTGCAGCTTGTTCCTCAGCCCTTCTTGGCTGTCAGGTGCCAGCAAGTGAGGAACAAAATCACTTCAGATGGCACTTCCTGCGGGGCACAACCAGGAGCACATTTGCTGTCTTCCCCCATTTCCTGCTGCCAGGGCAGGAGCAGATGAGCTGCTGCACCAGAGCATGGCCTCCATAAATTTAATGCTGGAAAAGAGGGCGTACAAACTGCCAACATTTCCCTCTGGGGTAGGGCTGTATATTCCTTTTGCCTGGCAAGGTTTGGGTAGACAGGGGGGCTACAGGGGTGGCTTCAGTGAGAAGCTGCCAGAAGCTTCCCCTGTGCCCAGTGGAGCCAATGCCAGCCAGGTCCTAGAGGGACCTGCCATTGAGCCCATCAGCACTGTGCACCTCTGGGATACCTGTTTAAGAGGGGAATAACCCCACAAGACTTCCCGACTGCAGCCGGGAGAGAAGGGGCTATGGGGGAGCAACAACCCTGCAGACAGCCAGGGCGGTGAGGGAGGGTAAGGGGTGCTCCAAATGTCAGAGCAGAGACTTCCCTGCAGTCTGTGGGCAAGGAGGACCCATTCCCCGTGCCCCTGTGCCACTTTGGGGACAGCAGGTAGAGAAAGCACAAGTGAAGTTGAGCCCGGGAAGAAAGGAACCAAAAGAAGGCATTTTTAAGATTTGATTTCATTTCTCATTATCCTCCTCTGCTTTGACTGGCAAAAAATAAAACTTGTTCAGCCAGGTTGAGACTACTTTGCCTGTAACATTATTTGGTGATTCATCTCTCCCTGCCCTTATCTCAACCCTCAAGCCTTTTGTTCTATTTTGCCTCCCCAGTCCAGCTGAGGGTAGAGCAGTTCTGGTGGGTACCTGGTGTCCATCTAGGGTCAATTCACCACAGACTATTTGTATTTTAGTGCAAATAAAACTGAACTCTGAACTGTTTTGCAGCAATGTCAACGTCTCCCTTCTAGGGATAAACCAAAATGCCAGATCAAGTGTGGAGGGGAAGGTTCCTTTGCAAGGGAAATGGTTTGGGTCTGGCTGGACCCGTGAGACACAACGGCCGCTTCACTCCCGTTTTGCCAAAGGTTTGTAATGTCAAACAGGTGGAAAATAGAGTGATTAAACTCTGCAACTTTTGTGCTGCCTCTGTAATGGGATCACCCTGGAGTGTGCTTGGGCATCTGCTACACCCCCAGAGCAGCCTCAGCCCTTGCCCGGGGCTGCTGTGCCCTCAGCTCCAGTGCAGAGGGGCACATGGGGACCTTTTGACCCTCATTTATATGCTGATCTCCACATTGAGTTTCCAACTAACATCCACACGACAAGACTCTGGAAAATGGCATCTTCCTTAGTGCATAAAGTACCCTGTGGACTGCAGAAGGACTTCATGTGCCTGTGCCATTCCCTAGGCAGCAGATGGGACCAGTCACACATTGTCAGACCTCCATCAAAGACTCCTCCCCACCCTCCACGAGCCTTCACCCGACTGTCAGGAACACCCCCAAGTCCTACCCAAACTCCAGCACTTTCCAGTGCTCTGCCCTTTGCCATCTGCAGCCCCCACCCACTTCTGCCAGGGTACACTGCAGGCAGGCCTTGGCTACCCACAGCACAATTTCTGCGAGATCCCAGAGGCAGAAGGCACAGCCTACCTGCAATTATTATTAGAAGGAACTTATAATTATCTTTTCTGGGTTGAGAAACAATAAAAGAGAAAATCAAAACCATAAAGGGAGTGTTCATTTTGCACTAGGAACACCTATGCAAATGATATTCAAAGCTGCATCTCACCATTTGTTATTCCCTCGTTTCATTATTTTTCTGTGTCCTTCATTTTCAGTCTTTCTGTATAAGACATTTTGCTCTTTTGCTTCATAATTTTGTTCTTTAATTTATTTGTGCCTATTTCCTTTTGTTCTTCCTTTGATCTTTATCCTTTTAACTTTGGGGTTTTTTTTCCAAAGCTTTTTTTTGTTAACTCTGACAGTTTCAATGTGCTGTCTTTGATGCACTTTGAATTTGCTGCTACTTTGCTCTTCATGCAACTTTTATTTTTCTTTCTGGCTTATTTATCTGTAGGACAGCAGCAATCAGATGCCAGGAACCTTATTGCATCACTACACACTGTAACTACTAAATTGAATTTTCACTTTATTACCCCTAGAACTTGACTTGCCCAACTCAACTCCATTTGTAGACTGGAATTCTAAAGTGGGCCCTGTGGATAACCAGCAAAACACATCTGTGGTCTTACATGAAGTTCTCCAGTATCATTCATCTGAGTCTTGCACATCTTAGTCCAGCACAGAGGTGATCATTAGAGAGTTGGGAAGGAACTCTGCTCACATTTATGGTGTTATTCACTATGAGCTGAGCAGAACCTCTGCTCCTGGTGATGGAATTATGTGCAAGGGCTTCACCAGCCCCTCACTTCAATCTGTTCAGTCTTTGAATGTCAAACTTCTGTTGATTTCAGTGAGCAAACAAGGAGGCCAAGCAGGTATTGTTGGCTCACCTCAAGCTGAGGGAATCAGATCCAACTGAAAAATCCTCTTCCTGTCACAGCAAGGCAAAAAGCCTTGAGCCATGGCACTGCCCCTTCAAGGTTCTCAAGCATTAACCCTTTTTCAGAGCTACACCAGTGCTGAATGGAGTAACACCTATGCAAAATGCACAGAAACATCCCATCCCTCTGCCCTGGCTAACCTGCCAGAAGGGCACAACCTATATTTGAAAAGAGCTGGAACAGAGAAAGGGAGCTGCACGCCTTTGCACTACAAAATACCAGCACAGCAGAGCTTTGCAGCCACTGTCACTACAAACCCATGTGCTCTGGGAATTATCAGCTCCAGCACCAACAGCAGATATGCCTCCTGAAGGAGGATTCAGAAATATGAGGCAGCACATTAGCATGTTATGTATGGCAGTCATGTCTGAAGGGTTCCAGATGCCATCTGGGCCATCCTGCCCTGCTCTAGCTGGCTGTGCTAGGGTGTCTTGTAAACTCTTTCAGAAAACAGCCATTGCATTGGCTTTTACCTCTTCTGCATGTTTTCCTGTGAGAAAGGACAGAAATCAGGGCAGACAGCCATGTACAGAGCGCTAATCCAAAAGATAATGGGAAGAAACTTTGCAAGGAGAGAATTCAATTCACTTTATAACAAGAAAATGTTCATTTCTCACAGTGACATCCAGAATGAGCAATGCTGGGTTCCTGCCGGCTCAGCTCTTTGTATAAAGGTTGTGATATTTTGTCAGCAAGGAAAACAAAGGTGCTGAGATGGGCTGGTCAATAATTGACTGAGCCTTGTTACTCACTGCAATCACTATCTTGTCACCACGTCTCTGTCTCAAAGTTTCAGTTAAAACCAGTGAATCACCACAATGAAGAAGACTTTTTACCTTGAAAAAAAAGGAAATTACCATCACTGACAACAACAACAAAGACTTCCTGTGTGGCTTTGTCAGAGGTCACTCAGCAGTTAAGTCCATTTACACTGTGACTTCTATCAGCTGTGAAGAACACAGAACAAAGCCAACACCAATATTCACTCCTCTGGCTTCAAAAATTTCCATGGAAACCCTTTTTTCCCCCCCTTCTTTTTAAGTTACCTCAATCTTCAGAGAACTCGACAAGGACAAAGCCTGCACTGGAAACCACTTTCACTTTGCACGTCTGACATTCGTGTTCCCAGCCCACCTGAGAGTCATAACCTTGACACATTTCTTGGCAACTGCCTGGAGTTTTATCTTCCAGCAGTGAAGGTAAGTGAGCAACTCCTTTCACCACTGGATTACAGGTGCTGTGTATGGATATTATCCCCACACTCCTTCCAACCTGTGTTTCACCTGAGGACACGGCTCGGGGGCTGTAGGCTCTGCACAAACTCAGAACACAGAAGACACCCTGCCTCAAACACCCCTCTCGGAAGACACAGAGCAGATAAATCAAATCTTATTACTCCAACCTATACGTGGAAAACCATGTTGGTCTCTCAACTAAATGACAAACCCAAAGGCAATTAGGTCTGATTTACAAGGGAGTCTATGGCAATTATGCCTCCAGCTCAGGCATCTAAATTGTCTCAAGTGTTTTTGAACCCATGCCTTGGAGAAGCCCAAGGCCTGACAAGAAAAAATGGATAGAGAAAACAAACTTGCCCCCAGCACCCTGACACATTCCCAAACTCATAGATCATCCCTCTCCCACAGCAGCACAGCTGCTTTACCACAAGGCCTACACACCTCCAACAGCAAATGCAAAATAGCCACATCTAATCATTAAAATTTACTATTGCAACATATCAAAAAGAACAGTCCAGAAAGTGAGACAGTATTAAAAATGCCCTCAGGGAAACAGAAACAAATTAGAACTCAAAGAGCAGAAATCACTGACAACAAAACAGTTCCAGGGAAGCCCATCCTGCTGATGGGAAAGGAGGCAGAAAGACCCCAAGACACCACCACCTCCCTTGGCACAATAACAGCAGACTCCCCACATCTTCATCGAGGCCAAGCCAGCCCTGAGCCCACCCTAATTCAGGCTAGAAGGGGTTAATTCTGAGCTCAGGGCTGTGCTGCACAGGCTGGGACTGGAGCAGCTGCCTCAGCAGGGTGACAGCAGCAGCGGAGTGCCCTGGCAGAAGGGGGCAAGGAGATGCCCAAACCACAGGGCAAGGGGCAATTCATCAGAAAGGGAGCTCCCATCAAGCCAAGAAATAGACTCTGCCGAGCTGAAGGGGTTCCATGACTCAAGGACTCACCCCAAGTGCCAGTGTTTCAGACCTTCCTATAAAGAACATTCTCAGGATTCCGAATTTCTCATGGGGTTAAAGTCAGGCATATGAACTATTCTCCAAAGAAGCAAGACCTACAATACCATCATTTCCCTCCTGTAGTGGCTTTTATTAATGGATCTCAAAATGCTCCAGGGTATCCTTCCCATCAGACAAGGAGACAGAACTGAAGCAACTTCTCAGAATCACAGTGGCAAGGAGCATCCAAGTTGGGGAGAATCCTGGTGTCTCCTGGGGCAGAGTAATTCACAGCCTGTTAGGATACACTGCCTAGCTGTAAGGCTCTCCCATGAGGGTTTCTATTAGCATTTTAATTTCTATTTCAGGCTCTCATGTGCTTAAAATATCTTGTGGTTTGCTCTCAGTTTCTCAGGTGGGTTTTTTTAATGGTCTGATTGAAAAATTAGCCATCCAAGAGGAAAGAAGTTCAAATTGAGATGTCAAAACCTCCATACAAATCAAAGTTAGACTAAAATATAAAAAAGAATTCCCAGAAGAGATTGTTCAGTATACAACTGGGCTGTTCATAGTTTTGTATGCACTCAAATGGGTCAGTGTGTGACTGCACAGAGCAGTAGGCAGAAGCTTTCTGTGTGCATGTGTAGCTACACCTTGTTTTAGCATCAGGATGCATTTTTTCCTGCCATAAATCAGGTAGCTTCCTCAATTTCACTGAAACTGCAGAATTGTTTTGTGTGTAATTTAGCAAGCCATGTTTTCTACGCTTTACAAGGATTCATGGACTAACTCAGAAAGTCCACAAGGAACACAGGCTATTGGATCACAATTATTTTTAGGGGAATTAGTTGCTATAAGAAGATGAAATTACGATAACTCAAGCAGTGCATGCTCTTATGTCATGCACATCAAGATAATTTGTTTTGACTTGGTCTCAGGGATAATTTTTAGATAAGAACACAACCTGCTAACAACTAATTTTCTTTATAACATCCTATCACTTAGGAAGGTAATTTCTCAGCCCCTCTGGAATGTAGCTACATGCAAGACCACTACTCCACTTGCATGCCTCCAGCAAATGTGATCTCTCCACAGGCCCAACCCCATCACTCCAGCAACAGCAAGAATTTTGTTCCTGCATGGCTAGGCAGCTCTTTGTTCCAAACAGTGGAAGAATTAAGCATTGTGGCCCAGATCCTCAGATGATATCATTAGATGGCATTTCATTGAAGCCAGGGCCAGCTGATTCCAGCTGAGGAGCCAACCCTTGATCTGCAGCAGCATCAGCTGAGGAGCAACAGACAGGCAGGGAAAAACCCTCCTGTTCCACTGCCTTAATAGAATAACCAGCTCAATGCTTGAGACAGGTTGGTCAAGACATCCCTGGGGATTTAGATCATCCAGAATATTGCATCCCAAACTAAAGAATGGGAACACTCAAAAGCAAAAGGCTGGAGCTGGAAGCTTTGGCTTTCTGAAATCAGCTGGGGCTGGTGATGTGTTTCCACAGGGAGCCCCCTTAGCCCAGCCCTGATGATCTGACAGGACCTGTCCCTCCTTTCAGCACTGTTTAGCTCCAGCTTGCAGCTCAGTGCCCCTTCAGACAACCTTAGCAAAGCCACCATGGGAAGGAGTGGGTGACCACACTGCCTCTGTGATTTGGGAGTGGAGATTTGGTCAAGATTCATTAAAAAAATACCAAATACCTAACAAAACCCTGAGCCAGAAGGCAGCCAAAAGAACATTAGTGTGCAGTATTGAAAAAATATCAGCAAGCCACTTGAAAAGTGTGTTGCTGATTCTTCATACACAGAAAAAGCTGACAGTGAAATCAAGCTTAAGGAATCACCTCCTGTTCAGTACCAAGAGTATTCCTCAGCAATAAAAGTGATTTTGGCAGTGTGGGAGGTTAATATGCAGTACCCATTAGAGTGCCAGTGTGATCTGTGTTTATAAGGCAAAGCACCAATAAATTAGGTCAGCACATGAATCTTCAGAGGGAGGAAGGAGAGGGAGAGCAGGAAGAGGACCCTGGGCAGCATGACCACAGGGGCCAGGCAAGGCATGTGATGCCCTCAGGACTTCCAGCATCACAGACAGAGGCTCTCAGAAAGGAAAATCCATTTTTCCATTAGAAGTAACAATAAAAATATTACACTGATTCAAAATGTGCAATCAGGCCTGACTTACAGCTTGCCCTGCTGCATTTCAGGCTTTACATCAGAAGGCTGTAAACCGTTATAACAGCAAATAATAGCTGGGTATGTTTACTCACCCAAAACCATGCTTCATTTCTTCACCTGAATACACGATCACGTACACTGACCATTGTCGCTGCTCAGTGAGGCAGGCACACAAAAACGGGGAAAATAAACATCTACACAGATTTCAGCAGCAGATAAGCTATTAATTCATGCACAAAACAATGAAGAAATGTCAAGACATACGACAGTAACCCCTCCCGGATTCTTGATTGTATTATTAAATAGAAGCAAAGGTAGAACATGCAAAGAAGGGCTGAGTGCCAATTTGTAATACCAAATTAAAAAGCCCAATAACATTCAAGTACTTCAATAAAAGAGAGGAAAGATTTNCTTGTAATACCAAATTAAAAAGCCTGTTAGATCCAAAGCAATTCTGGATTGTGATTGTAGCAATTCAATGTGAAATTCCCAATAACATTCAAGTATTTCAATAAAAGAGAGGAAAGATTTTAATTCAGTGACCAAAAATAAAATAAAGAGTTGATGTAAGGAAGTTGATTTCATTTATATTATTGAAATGAGCTGTATGCAATGACTTATTGATGTCATAATATTCCATTAAGAACTTATTATTTTCTTGTTTACATATGCCAGCAATTACAGGGGTAATGCTGCTCCAACACACAGCACAGCAGAAATAAAAAACTCTTTGTCACATACTGGAATTCCATATGAAAATGTAGAGTTTAGTTAAGGAGAATTATTTAAATATTCCTTACTAAGAACAAGTTAACCTGGAAAACTGAATAATAAACAACTATCTTCTAACCAACAACTGCCCAAATCAGGCATGATTACAAAGACCCCATGGCTCTGAGCACACAAGTTTGGTACTTAAAAGCCTGCTTGAACAATAATCAGCAGTTATCAAAAATTTGGGGGGTTTTATCAATCTTGAAGGCAGACATTTGAAGCCAAAGAAGGTAACTTGGATGCAAACATTGCACTTGCACTGAAAGGAAAGGGGCCAGGGCCTCACAGTACATGGACAGGGATGTAGGGCTGAAATCCAGCTGGCTGCAGACAAATCCCCATTTCTTCCCTTGCAGCAGAAAAAGGGAACCTTTCCTAGCAGGGGTGGATCACACAACCCCCAGATCCCAGCACGAGCACAAACTCTCTTGCACCAAGCTCACACTTGCCCAGGGCCAGCAATGAGGTTGTCCTGGGAAGCTGCAATAGCCTTGGAATACCTTAGACCCAGTCCCTGACTCTGCCTGCCACTTGCCACCCAATTTCCAGGCTATCCTGAGCTGCAGCCCAGCTCCTGACCTCTCCCAATGGTTTCACACACCAACAATCCATGGCTTCCTGACCAGAAGGCACCTCAGCCCTCCCAACCCAGCAGATCCCTCAGTTCCATCTCCCTGGCCAGAACACCAGGCTCCCTGCCAGCCCCAAAGGGTCACCAGCAGCAATGCAAATGTGAGGTTGGCACTAATTTTGTGTTCCCAAAGAGATGATTAGGGAGGTGAGAGGGGCCCCTTCACTCACACCCAAGGCACAGTGACTCCAGGACAGGAGCAGGGCTCTTGCACCTGCTCATGGGAAAGGTCCATAAGAAATCAGGTAGGCTGGGATCCTCCTTGTGTGATGGGCTACAGGGGGAGCCCACAGGGGTTTGGGAAGAGCCAGCTGAGCTCTGGCTTCATTCCCTTGGCTTCATTCACCAATCACCACAGCTCTTTGGCACAAAGGGGCTGTAACACACTGCTGGTGCTGGTCATTGCCAGCCTTCAGGACGGAGGAAGAAAGGCTCAGGAAACAAGGAATTATGCATTTCCCATAGTCCAAAGCAAAACTACAAGCCCACTCTCTGCCAGAGTTCACCAACTGGCCAGTACATCTTATTTCACAGATGACCAATCAGTGGCTAAAGGCGTTTGTGGATACGGAAGCTGAGGAACAAATGCAGAGACAGTTCTCTTTTATTCACATCACTGGGGCACTTTGTTCCAGGCAAAACTTGTCCACAAAAGGCAGTTACAGAAGGGAATACAGTACATCTACCAATCTCGCATCCTTAGATAGAAGACAAACGTTTACAAGGCTCAAGGAATAAACAGCTCCTGGAAGACAGGGAGGTTCAGTTTCCAGGCAGACACAATTTAGATGAAACCATACTGAACTAAATAGCCAATATGCACTAAAGGTCACACTGATGAAAACAAAAACTTGCAGTTTCAAGGAATTAGTTACTTGCTCACAACACTGTCATTTTCACCTCTTGAAAGTCATGTAATTAACTGCATCTAGTTGCTTGCATTATATTTCAAAGCCAGTCTCCCTTTCATTATGTAACTCTTACACGTGCAGTTACAACCTTTGACACAATGTTACTGTAAAGTAAATTCGAACAGCTTTAAGTTAAAGAACTCACTTAAGTAATTTGCAACTTTCTCCTCAGACCTGTTCACTTTCACCCCCATCTAACACCACAGACCTCAGTTTTAGTGGGGCAAACACTAAGAAAATAAAAACCTCCATGTGGCTAAAATTCACAACCTCCAAATTCTACTGCGCCTTGCTAAAGGAGATAATGTGTCATATTATCTGTCCTCACTTGAAGTGCTACAAACAGCTCCCCCAGAACTCCTTAAAAAACCACAGCACAGTGTAGCATAAGTGATACACAGGGAACCACACACCCTGCGCTCACCCTGCCCTGGCTCCTGCTGCCCTCCTCCATCAGCCATGTAGTCAGCTGTCCAGACAGCCTTTGTCCAGGCTGATGTTGGCAAAAAATGAAGTGGCAATAGACAGAAAGCCTTGCTTCTGGCTCTGTAGCAAAATGTTTTTCTGTGACAAAGTACACTGTACTTGAAGGATCCAGGTGTACCTCTGAACCCTGGGACTACAAGGCCGCCCTAGGACAGCAAGTTTTGTCTCTTCTCAAAGGTAACAGAGCAGTCCATAGGATCCTGATCCTGGTTTTGGTTGGTTTGTTTGTGGTGGGGTTTTTGTGGTTTTTGTTTGTTTGTTTGTTTGTTTTATCAGTCTTTTTTTCCTGCTGGAAAATCAGTGATTTCCCTTGTGGAAAAGGTGGTGACCCTGTAACACAGATGCACTTCAGAGGAGTGCAGGGCACAGGGCTCTGCAGAAGTGCCAGGAAGGGAACAGGGCTGGATGGAGCCTGGTGGTGGGGGAAGACTTTTTGAGGAAAAGAAATACTTTTATGTGGCTTAATGCAGGGAAAAAAATGGACAACCACACTCAGCATTGAGATGATTCTGTGGAAAGGTGGTGGTGGGTCGGAGCAAGCACTTTACCTTTCTCACGCCTCCTACAGCCCAACTCAACAACTATTGGAGCCCTGCTATGGACCAGAGAATCCAGGGAAACTCTGCCCAAAGACAGAAATGAGCAGCTCCGAGCATCCCTGATCACCTGAAGAACCAGGAGCAGCTCATTCCTCCCTCCAGAGTGCTCTCGCTCTTAGACAACTGCCAACAGCACTCTCCGGGCTGTGCTGGCCGCACGGCCACCTCTTCCAGCGGCCCAC
This sequence comes from Nicator chloris, assembly GCA_013400495.1. Classification (NCBI taxonomy): domain Eukaryota; kingdom Metazoa; phylum Chordata; class Aves; order Passeriformes; family Pycnonotidae; genus Nicator; species Nicator chloris. The sequence goes on from WAAE01153461.1 coordinate 568,045, forward strand.
TGGGCCACCCGGACACGGAGCCAGCTGCCCGGGGAAGGCAGCAGGAGGGAGGGCAGCAGGCTGCCGGGCTGTTACAACCCGCGGGATCTCGGGTTAGACAGAAGGGCCGTTCCCCGGGAAGCGGAGCCCGCGGCTCCCCGGGCTGACCTTGCCGGGCCGGGGGCGAGCGCAGCGGGCAATGCGCCACTTGCCAGCCCGGGCAGTGACGGAGCAGAACCGCCGATCCCAGCCCGGGCACACACCGCGCTGCTGCTTCGCAGTGCTGCTAGTGCAGATTCCTCTCTCTTCTACCGCTTCTTCTTCTTTTTTTTTTTTTTTTTTTCTTTATATTTTTTTTCCCAAACCTTTGTGGAACAGACGCCCTCTCCTTGCCCCAGTTGGAGCTGCAGTAGAATGAAAAGGGGGGGTGGGAAGGAGGGAGGAGAGGAGGGAAAAAAAAAAACCTCTTTTGGTTGAGGTTTTCCTGTTACTATCACTGTAGCGTTTATTTAGCCAATCTCCTAACTATGACGTGAGGAAGGCAGGAATCATGGCTCGCTCATAATATTTAACACACCCACTGAAAGCTGGAGCTGCAGAGCTACTAGTCCAACCAGTCTCCAGAATTCAGTGTAGCTGAAAGAGGTTTTCACTCTGCACCTGCCAAAGATCTCTGCCGCTTTTCCCTTCTCTCCCCCCTTCTCTTTTCCTTTCTCTCTCTCTCTTTAAAAGATCTGTAAGACCCAGCAGAGATCAAAGACCTCTTCGCTAAAAAGAACCTCTACTGATTTATATTAGTTTCTTTCCTCTAATCCTTCCTTCTCTCCCCCCACCCCCTTTTTTTTTTCTGTGCCATATTTAACCTTTATGTTGCAGTTGTGCCATCAGACAATTTTGCAGCCAAAAAAAACCAACCCAAGCCAAAGCACAAGCCCAGCTCGGATACAGCAGCCACCCAGACTCGATCTCAGTTGAACATACTAATCTCTCCCAAGCACTGGACGCGATGGATGAAGAAACTGGAACCGCTCTAAGAAAATGATTTTCCAGCCAATGTTCTTAAAGAGTCTGAGAGAAGAGAGGGAACAAGAGCGAGCGGGGAGCGCTTCTGCTGCATCACTGCTCAAATCCAAGGGAAGGGAGTCAGCGTTTCCAGCACAGCCAAATATTATGGATGATTTTTTTTCTTCTGTCGCCTTTCCGCACAGGTTTTATTAATATTTTTCTTTACCCTCTCCTCCTCCCCCCTTTATTTTTTTTTTTTAATTTTATTGAATCAGCGCCTGTGTCTGATGCCGGTTTCTCTCCAAGAGCCAGTTTTCCCTGTTTGTTATGATCCCTGTAATAAAAAGAGGGAGAAATCGTGAACAGATGGCTTTCTATATTACCATGCCGCTGGCATTGTTTTCCTGTTGATTTTAAAGGCTCGGTCCGGAGCTCTTTTTTTTTTTTTTTTTTTTCTTAAATTTTTTTCCCTTTTATTTTTTTTTCCCTCCCCCTCCCAAGTTCTTGATGATACTGAGACATGAGGACCTATCGGGTTTAGCCTGTTTATTTCTCGGCGCCTATGGAGGTAACTTTATTGACTTGATCGCTCGCTTCCCGACCCGAGAGGAGCACGCCGGAGCCCCGGGGGGGGCCCGGCAGCCCCGCGCCCGCCCGGGCTCTGTCCGCCGCCTCCCCTCCCTCCCCCTCCCCCGGTAATTCATCAGCCGCCCCGGCCATGAAAATGCTCCTGGTCCGCAAGTTCCGGGTGCTGATCCTGATGGTGTTCCTCGTCGCCTGCACCATGCACATCATGATCGACCTGCTGCCGCGCCTGGAGCGCCGGGGCCCCGAGGGCCGCCCGGGCTGCTCCTGCCCGCCGCCCGCCGCCGCACCGCCCCGCGCCGCCGCGCC